>BQNB010139877.1:0-17492 GCA_026074375.1 Tanacetum coccineum
CCATTTTCGTTACAAAAAAGTTTGAGGGACCATTTTCGTTAAATCCGGACGACCACAGGGACCATTTATGAAATTAACTCTAGTTTTAATTATCGTAAAACCCGTAAACGTCATATTTTATTCGTTATAGCTCCGTTTTTAGTGATTCTTTCGAGTACGTGATAAATGCTAAATTGTATATAATAAATACCCGGGATTTTGCCAAATAAAAGCCAAGAAAATGCCAAAAGAATAGAAAAATGTGTGCTTTTGTGTCTAAATGTGCAGGAAAGGATAAAAAGGACAAAAAGAAACAAAAACAGTCAAAAAAACCGACAAGAAATGGAAAAAGACAAGACAAGAAGTGAAGAATGAAGCCAATCAAAGCCGGATCAGCCCGATACAGCAAGAAAGGAAGTCAAAGGCCAAAAATAAAAGTCAAGGACTAATAATGACAAGTGTGCAAAGTTTCAAAGGCTCATTTGAAGTTATAAAGTTCAAAGGATCAAATTTGCATTAAGTGGAAAGTTTGTTTACAAAGAGAAAAAGGAAGAAAGAAAGAACAAGGACCAAAACTGTCATTTTCAAAATGTTTTTACACTACACTTTGTACGGGTGAAAGACATGGACTACTATTGCCAATTCTTCAAAGTTTTAAACAGAAAACGCGTTTTTAAAACCACCCCTAACAAACTCAACAGCTTTTCCCGCCCTTTTTCACAACATCCCAACTTAGCCAAATCCACACCCCCGCTCCTCTATAATACTTCAACCTTGTTCATAAACCTCCTCTACATCATTTCGACCACGTGGCATCATTTAATTGGATCAAACACCTCATCAAATTCATTAAACGGCCACAAATGACTCGAAATTGATCAAGGGCCAAGATTAAGTGGAAGTTTCGAGAATTCCACTCCTCTCTTCTTCAATCCTCTATAAATAGAAGCTTAGGGCTCATATTTTTCAGTTGTTGTTTTTGTTTTAATTTTCAGTTTTGTAATTCTCTCAAAATTAAGCATTTTCTTTCAAACTTTTAGCAAATAAGCTTTAAGCTTTTGTACTTTCCTTCTTTCAACTTGTACTTAATTCAATTGAGTAATACAATTCAGTTTCCAAGTCTAATTGTCCTTTGTTTTCAATAATAAGCTGATTTCACTCAATAAGCTCTTAATAAGCTCATTTGAGCTTATTACTGTTCATAAGCTTAAATTTTAGTTAAAACTTTGTTTTCAGTCAGTCATTACTCTTTTAGTTTAAATTTTAGTCAAATCATGATCACTTGAGGAGTTTTGAGTTCATTTTGAAAGCAACAAGGCAAATAAGCTTAATTTCAGCTTATTAAGGTTTAGAGGCTAGGGAGCCACTTAGGTTCAAGCTTGTTAAGTCACTCACTCTACAAGAGTGACTTTGGTTCTGAGACTCCAATAATTTCAGGTTCAATTTCCTAAGTTTCATTTTAGCTTAATTTGAGCTTTTACATTTGCTTATTTCTATTCAAAGTTTGTTTTAATTCTCTTCAATTATATTTGTTTAGGTTTGATATTAAGCTGTTTTAAGGTTTCATTAAATGAAGTTTGTGTAATCTCACTTTATCTTTTAAAACTGTCATTGTTAGTATATTAAGCTAGCTAAGAAAGTAGCTTATATTCACTAATAAGCTGTAGGTCTTATAGTTCAAATAGCTTAAGTAGGTTAAATCTAGAGTGAGTAGATAAAAGGCTTAAGCAGTTTTAGTTTTAAATAGATTCTAAGCTCATTTTAGTTTAGACAGTTCTTATTAGGGAGTGTTTGGATCTAGGTTTATTTGACTCCTAAAGTCAAAGTGATCCTGTCAAAACTCTTCATTCAGTTAGGTTAGGGTACAATATCAAGGGTTAAGTGAGTTTTAAAAGTCAGTGAGAAGAATTCAAAATTTTAGAGTTAAAAAACTTTGTTTCAGCACCAGGGCAGTTTTAGAGCATTAAGTAGATTTAGTGTTTAGTGATCCATAAGCATTATAGAGCTCACATTTAGTCAATGTAGGTTTAGAAACACTTAGCTAACTAGTTTATGAGTTTTAAAGAAAAGGTTAGCCTGCATTTGAGTTGGTGCCAAATGCATCAGCATGTAGAATGGCAGTTCTTAGAATTCTAGCTTATTTTCTTTTTGCATTCTTATTACTAGTTGTAATTTTCAAAAACATTTTATCTAGGATTGTTCTATAATCAAAGGTTAGCTTATTTTCAAAGTTTCAGCTGTTAAGGTTTAGTAATAAGCAGTTTAGCTTATTTGAAAAAGCTCAAAACAGTTTCAATCTAAAAACTTGCACTATTTCAGTTCAATTTTCTTGTAAATTTTGTTAAGACTTAGCCTTTTTCTTTTTAGAATCACTAAGTACACATCTTAATCTACAAGTAGCATCTTTTAGTTTCTATTTTCATCTAATAATAAGCTAGAAATAAGCCAAAAACTAAAAAACTAGTTAAATCCTTTGTTTCTGTAACAGATTTGAAATAGCTTAATTTTTAGCTTATTCTTTTGATAAAAGTAGCAAGTGCTTTCATTAAAGTTGTTTAGAATAAGCCCTTCTATAACTTTGAAGTTTTGAGTTTTTTCTAATTCTCATTTTTTAATAAGCCAAAAATAAGCCAAGTCGCGAGGTTTGTTTGGTACTTTTCCCATAGTTCAAGGTTAACTGTTTTCATTAAAGTGTAAATTTCAACAAGTTAGCCCGCATTCTTTTGATAAAAGTAGGAAGTGCCTTTATTAAAGTTGTTTAGTATAAGCTCCTTAATAAGTTTGTAGTTTTAAGTTTTTGCTGAAAATCAATTTTTAATAAGCCAAAAATAACGAATCGTGAGGTCTGTTTGTTAACTTTTCCATAGTTCAGGGTTAAGATCGTTTTCAATAGAGTGTAAATTCAGAAAGTTGTTCGCCCACGCGCCTACCCTTTACTTTCCTTATTAGCAGTTTCTACCCTGTCTTTTGTAAAAGAATAAAATAGATTTAATTTTCAGAAATTAGTTTAATAAAATTTAGGGTTTAGTTTTAATCAATCAAATTAGATCTCAATTAGAGTATAAAATTTGGGGCTTTTTGTGTCATTAAATTTCTGCACCATTCTAGTATTTTAAAATCATTTTTCCATAATTTTCTCATTAAATTTGTAATTTCTAGGAATTAAAATAGATTTTAGTGAATTACTTTTTCTTAGATAATTCATAAAAAATTCAAAAATAGAGAAGTAATTCCAAATCTTTTTCCTAAAATTTTCTTTTTAAATTTGTGATTTTTAGGTATAAAAGTTGTGCCTTAGATTTTAAATTTCATTTTTAGCTCACGTTTTTACTTTTAGTGCATTTAAATTTCTAACTAGTTAATTGTCTTTAATTCGTGCTATTACATTTGTAGTATAACCAAAAGTTCAAAAATCCTTTATCATTCTAAACTCGAATCCGAATTTCCCCAATTCTCAATTCACGATATTCGTAGGGAACCCGACCCAGTAAAGTACAATACATCCCGATAAAAATATACATAATTGTGTTTTTATTTTGTGAGTTATTTATTACCATTAAATTTCTCTGATTGAGAAGTATTTTGAAAAGAAATTTTCATGGGATTAATACTATACGTATATAAATTTGCTTTTGCTACAAAGCAAAACCCAATCAAATCTTTGATTATTCAAGCATCTAAAAGTCAAACCAATAACGTAACCGTCAATTTCACGCCTCGTTGGGGATAAACGACCCAGGAATTCAGCTTTTCGGTTTACTTATTGATTTTATTGAGGTTTTTAATTATCCTTATTATATATTTATATTTATTTATAATTTAATTGATTTTCCCTAAATTTTTCAAAATTTTTTATAATCGTTTTATATTTTTTAACATTTATTTTCTTTAAAACTGTTTTTTAATTATAATAAATTAAATAAAAATCAAAAAAAATATTTTTCTTTTTTAGAAAATTTTATTTTATCAGTATGCACTTAGAAAAAATAGAAAAACTTTCGTAGGGTCATTTTTGCAAAATTTTAATTTTTAAAGAACGGGTTTCGGGCCCGATTCTTGTTTTCTCGTTTTTGAACTCAATTTAACTCCGTTTTCGTTCAAGTTTTCTTTATTCTTACTTTTTAGTCAATTAATATTAGGAAAAGCAAAAAAATTCACTTTAGGATTAATATTTCAAGTTTTAGGTTTTTAGTGTGTCGTTTTAGCTTCCCGTTCTCGTTTTTAGTATAGGTTGCCTTATTTTTCTCGTAGTTTTAGAAAATCAAACCCAATCTTTTCCATTCAAGCATTGTTATTCAAACCAACTTCTGACTTTCCAATTCGCTCTTCGTTGGGGATAAACAACCCGGGAATTCAGCTTTCCGGTTTACTTATTGATTTTATTGAGGTTTTTAATTATCCTTATTATATATTTATATTTATTATTTATATACATTAAAGGGTTAATTTGAAGGCGTTAATTTTTGGCGCTGTTGCCGGGGAGGAGTGAAAGCGTTTGTCATTTCGAAGTTTAATTATTTGTGCTTGAAAATTGTGAATATTTACTTTTTATTTTTATAAAATCTAAAAAAAACAAAAAAGATAAAAACATTGTCTTTAATTATCAATAAAAATCACAAGTTGATAAAAGAACACCAACATATAATACTTTAAACTGAAGTATTATCCATCAATAAGTTCTCGAACCAAAGAATCAAAAACTTACCTTTTGTGTCACTTGCGAGGTACGGTTCACCTTTTAAAAGATAAACAAACTCAAAGAGGCGTATAAGGCGGGTTGTTTCCTCAGCTATACTACAAACGACCCTAAAGAAAAGGTTTTTAAAAGCTTTGCGCTTTCCTTATTCCTCCTCTCCTTTGGTGCGTTTTTCTTTTCGAAGAGTTACCGAGAAGTTTGTTGATTATTATGTTTAAGTTGTCTTATTTCGTTGTCCGTTATTAAAATAAATTGTGAATTCATTTTGGATAAACCAAAAAGAACAAAAAAAATTAGTGTAAATTTTCTTTTTATATTTTAGTGCATGCGCACTCGTTCTCAATCCCGTAATCTTAACCGTCAACAACAACAAGCCCCACCGGCTTTTGTTGAACCATTTAATCTTGAAGAACCAATTGAAAATCCAGCTCCTCCCGTAGTTACGATGGACGATAATCGTACTATGGCTCAATTGCTCGAAGCACCCACCGAGGGTTACGAGGATGCCATCGTTATGCCCGAAATCACCGCGGACAACTTTAAGCTTAAGGACAGTTTGCTTACCCTCGTTCAAACAAGCAT
Organism: Tanacetum coccineum; assembly: GCA_026074375.1. Lineage (NCBI taxonomy): Eukaryota > Viridiplantae > Streptophyta > Magnoliopsida > Asterales > Asteraceae > Tanacetum > Tanacetum coccineum. The sequence goes on from BQNB010139877.1 coordinate 5,258, forward strand.
TTCATTGGAACATGACAAAGAAGACCCTCATGCTCACATCTGTTATTTCAACAAGTTCACTTCTACGATGAAGTTCTCGAACGTCCCGAGTACGTCGGTAAAGCTTATGCTTTTCCGATTTTCCCTCGAGAGGGCCACCCGGATTTGGCTTGAGAAAGAACCCCCTCGATCGATTCAAACATGGGATGATCTTGTTTCAAAATTCATCAACAAATTTTTCCCTCCTTCTAAAACAACAAATCTTCGAAATGAAATCACGAGATTTCAACAAAGATTTCTGAGATTTTTATTTAGCAATGGTACCGATTCAACGAACTACTCGGGCATTGCCACATCATAGAATTTCTGAGTTACGTCAACTCGATACATTCTACAAATGCCTTTAACTCTAATGATCAAGATTCTTTAAATTCAGCCGCGGGTGGTAACTTTTTGGACAAAATGCCTCGTGATTGCCTAAGAATCATCGAGAGCAAAGCCAAAGTTCATAACTCACATAACAAACCGGTTGTTGCCAAAGTGAGTATGAGCACTTCCACCTCCGGTATCTCTCCCGATGTTGCCGAATTGAAAGATATGGTGAAAGCTTTACTTCTTGATAAGAAATCCCAAGCTCCAACTCCTGTGAAAGCGGTCAAGGAAAGTTGTGTTACTTGTGGTGGTACTCCACACGAACACGAAATTGTCTCCCGCCACCATTGGCCAACTGTTTATCGTGACAATATTCAATAGTACGTCCTCCTCAAGGCCGCGCAGCTAACTACATACCAAGGAAATACCGTTATCGAGCCCGATTCCTAATCAAATTCGACCTTCAACTGTTTTCCTCCCTTTCAAAACAATCAAAAACAATAAGGAAAAAATCAAAACCGATTACAACCAAAAGACCAGGAATAATTACAATCAAGGTATCAACATACAACCACGCGGTTCATCAAGGACAAATCTATCGACTTCAGGTAAATACAACTCCCGCTTATCAAGATCTCAATTATCAAGCTCAGCTCCTCAAATTCAAGGTGTAACGAAGGAAGATTATTCATCCTATTACGTAAAAGGCTAATGATGCTGTGAAGGAAACATGACAAACTCACAAGGTCAAACATGCAAAAATCAAATTGACCAATTTGACGTACATGCTTTCCAAATTTATCACTTCAAATCTAGCCCCCCCTCAACTTCAGGTTCTGTTAACACACCCAGAAACACCATATACTTAACACAAAGGAGGACTTGAAAGGTATTACCACCCGAAGCGGTGCTGCTTACAAAGGACCCACCACGATTCCTACTACTCTCTACAGAGTTGAACGTGATACCGAGTTCAAAAAGGACCACGTATTCCTGTCCTACTAGATAACGGAAGCACCAAATAGATGTCTAACCTCCGTTGTCCCTGTTGTCCATACATGAACAATCACTGAGCCCTAATGGCTCCCGTTAGATGGCTCCGATGCCTAACCAAAAAACATCAATTCCATTCCTTCAATAAGAAAATGATGAAAGGCGCCGTGAAAAAAAGGTCTAACGACCATATTCAGAAATTCTACAACAATCTTTAGATATTTGAGTTTCGAAATTAGCATTACGGAAGCTATGAAGCTTATGCCAAAATTCGCCTCGACTCTAAAAGCTTTAATCCCAGAAACAGAAAAGTTTTAGTGAAGATGGCTATAACTCCAATTTGAACAGAATTGCTTGCGGTCATACCTCACCAAGTTACCGAAAAAAACTTAGAGACCCAGGCCGATTTCTTAATTCCATATGAATTTTCCTGATTAATACATCAACGCCTTGGCCGATCTCGGCTCGAGCAAACTAACCCCGACTGCATGACGCTAACTAGCTGAACCATTCGAATCTCTAACTATCGGTAAATCGCCGAAGACGCTAAAGTAACAGTGTGAAAGTTCTAGTTTTCCAGCCGATTTTTAGTCGTAGATTATGACCAGACCCCCCAGTTACCTTTAATCATGGGAGGTGTTTCTTAAAGACCAGACCGAGCATTGATAGATGAGTACGAAGTGACATAACCCTTCGTCTTGGCAGAGAGCCATCCCATTAAATCTGGACCAAACTTTCGAGATACACGAATATTTACAATCATAGACGGTGAACCGAACGATGTCATTGAAATGGGCCTGCGAAAGTACTCTCAAAGAAGTTACTTGTTTCACAAATGTGACTCAAGTGGCAAACCCACTCCTTTACTATTTACCCAATCATTTCTACTTCTGCTCCAGGTCTTTAACACCATTCGGGTACAGTGATTAACTCTCCTTTTTTAGGAAGCCAAGACCCTTTTCTTGCTATAGAGGATGATCCAACTTCACCGGAAGTTGATCCAACGTATTATGACCCGGATGGGGATATTCTTCTCCTCGAAGCAATTCTTAATAGTGATCCATCACCACCCCCTCCTAATCAAGGAAGCTAAGATAGCCAAAAATTTCAAAAAGATCTTAAAATTTGTGAAGCAAACAATGAAAAATGTTTAGTTAATGAACCTCCCGAGGTTGAACTCAAGGACTTGTCACCTCATTTAGAATATGCATTTTTAGAAGGTAACGACAAGTTGCCTGTCATAATTGCAAAAGATTTAAAGAATGAGGAAAAGGCTGCTCTGATCGAGGTTCTAAAGTCTCACAAGCGAGCCATCGCTTGGAAACTTTTAGATATTAAGGGTATTGACCCCGAGTTTTGTACCCACAAAATTATCATAGAAGAGGACTACGAACCGACAGTACAGCATCAAAGGAGGGTAAATCAGAAAATCCATGACGTCATCAAAAAAGAGGTTGAAAAGCTTCTTAACGCCGGATTAATTTATCCGATCTCGTACAATCCAATGGTAAGAAGCCCGTGCAACGAGTACCGAAGAAGGGTGGCATGACTGTCACAAAAAATTATGAAAAGATTTAATACCGACTCGATTTGGTCCACAGGGTGGAGAGTTGCATAGACCTATAGAAAAGTTGAATGTAAGCCGACCCCCGAAAGTACCGACTTTCATTTGCCCTTCATGAATCAGATGCTCAGAAAGACTCCGGGAAATCAATTACTAAGTTTCCTCTTATGTCTTCTCGTGTAATTTTCTCAGATTCGCATAGACCCGAATGACCAAGAAAAGAACAAATCACTTGCCCATGACGGAACGTTTTGTCTATCTCCGCATTCCTTTTGGCAAAGCAATGGCACCGGGCACGTTTCTAACGATGTATGAATGGCAATCTCCATGACATGCTTGAAAAGACAAATGGAGATTATGGATGACTTTTTCAGTCCTTCGGGGATTACTATCACTATCATGCCTATCAACCAATTGGAAAATGTTAAAACGCTGGTGAAGATAACATTTTGTCCTAAATTAGGAGAAAAGCCATTTATTGTAAAGTGAAGGCATAGTTCTTTGAGGACGGGTGAGAATTTGAAATGGTGAGGATGAGTCCACACAATCTCTAAGTCGTGAATTGATGTCGACGAGCTAGAAGTTGACGTAATCGCCGAATCTCCCTCAACACCGAATACCGTGAAAGGAGTTCGTAGTTTTTCTTGGTGGCATGCCGTATTATCCGACGTTCCATACAAGACTTACTCAAAAAATAGCCGTCCAATGACCCACTTTCTCAAAAAAGAGACTCTATTTTTTTCTTTTCAAAAGAAGTGTAATCGAATCCTTTAATTACACTTAAAAGAAAATTGACCGAGGCTCCAATTTTGATTGCTCCTAACTGGGACTTGCCCTTGGAACTCATGTGTGATGCAAGCGACTTTGCAATTGGGGCAGTCCTAGGGTAACCAAAAAAAAGCATTTCCAACCAATTCACTATGTCATACAGCAAAACCATGACCGAATCTCAAGCGCAGTACTCTACGACCGAAAAAGAAATTGCATACCGTAGTGTACGCTTTTTTGAAAAGTTCCGGTCATAATCTCGTTTTGTCTAAGAGCATAGTGAATACTGACATTCTGCTATAAAGTATCTCTTCGCCAAAAAGGATGCAAGCCAAAGACAAACATGCGGTGGATCCTTTTGCTCCAAGAATTTGATGTTATCATCCGAGATAAAAAAAAGAACAGAAAATTTGCCCGTCGATCATCTTTCCAGACTTGAGAACCCTCATCAAAGAAAAACTCGAGAACAAGGAAATCACGGAAACATTTCCCAGATCGAAAACTCTGGATCGGTTGCTCTTCATGTTGATAGTACCCCATGGTTTGTAGATTTCGCAAACTACCATGCGGGGAATTTCATTGTCAAGGGAATGTCATCCCAGCAGAAAAACAAGTTTTTCAAAGATGTCAAACACTACTTCTGGGATGACCCCTTCTTGTTTAAAATATATGCGGATCAAGTGATCCGGCGATGTGTGCACGGCAAAGAAGCTCTCGACATCCTCGAAGCTTGCCATAATAGACCCACCAGGGGACATCATGGTGCAAATCTCACCGCCAAAAAGGTCTTTGATGCTGGATTCTTTTGGCCTAAAATTTACAAAGATGCCCACGAGTTGGTTAAAAATTGCGACTCGTGCCAACGACAAGGAAAAATTTCACAAAGGAATGAGATGCCTCAAAATTCCATCCAAGTTTGTAAAATCTTTAACGTTTGAGGCATAGAGTTCATGGGACCATTCCCATCATCAAAAGGAAACTAATACATACTTGTAGCTGTCGACTACCTGTCAAAATGGGTTGAAGCGAAAGCGCTCCCCACAAATGACGCCCGATTAGTTTGCAAATTTCTTAAATCTCTCTTTGCCAAGACTTTACCCCTCTATCCGAACCATAAGTTAGATCGTGGAACACATTTTTGCAATGACCATTTTGCAAAGGTCATGCTTAAATACGGAGTCACTCATCGTCTCTCCATCGCGTATCACTCGCAGACAAGTGGGCAGGTTGAGGTATCGAATCGTGGCTTAAAAAGAATTCTTGAAAGGACAGTGGGCGATAACCGTGCCTCTTGGTCGGACAAACTAGATGACGCTCTTTGGGCCTTCCGTACAGCTACCAAAACGACCCATCGGGTGCACTCCGTATAAGTTTGTATATGGAAAGGTACGTCATCTGCCGGTTGAGTTGGAGCACAAAGCTTACTAAGCCCTTAAGCATGCAAACTTTGATCTCAAGACCGCAGGTGATCAACGCAAAGTTTAACTCAATGAGTTAAATGAACTGCGTGATCAACCCTACGAAAATTCTTTGATTTATAAAGAGAAAACTAAGAGGATCCATGATGCAAAGATCAAAAACCGCGTTTTCAACGTCGGTGATCAAGTCCTCCTCTTTAACTCAAGATTGAAAATTTTCTCCGGCAAGTTGAAATCCCGCTGGTCAGGACCATTTACCATTGTTTCAAGTATTTCCGTATGGCACCGTTGAGTTATCCCAAAACTCTGGGCCAAACTTTAAGGTTAATGGTCATCGAATTAAGCACTACTTTGGAGGGGACGTACCAAAATTGGTTCCCGTGATCTCCAAAAACCTTCCCCAAGGACAAATAATTGGGGAATTTTTTAAAGGTCAAGTGTTTTTGTTGTGAGGAGTCTGCCCCTTACGATTTCCATGTTTTTGTGATTATTGTGGCTGTATTATCCAGGATGTCCTGGATTTTTGAAGCCTTTCGTGCTCGCGGTTTTGTCCTTCGATCACAAGAGCTTCAAATCCTCAGCTTCAATTGGGAATCTGATATCCTAATCTTATTAACTAAAGTTTATCTTTGAGCATACTTAATAAACGGCTTAGGATTTACGTAGAGACCTGCCGTAAAACATCGAGGATGATGTTTAGTTCTAGTATGGGGGGATCTTTCGATTTGATTGTTCCTACATCCGTTGTTTTCACGTAAGCCCGTTTTTACCACCAAAAAAATGAAAAAATTTTAAAAAAAATTCCAAAAATAAAATAAGTGTTTGTCACAATTTTGACTTTCCTGCTGGGTAAATGAAATAAATTTTGACACACCGAAACGTAGCGGTTGAGCTCTAGATTGTTCCTTAACTTTTAGACTAATCGTTCGTGAATCCTCGCGAAGAACAAAAAATGATAGTGTTAAGTAGAAATTGGATGCAAAACAAGGATTATTTGGAAATCTTACAAGCTCATAAGTGTAATTTGTCGCTTTTTCTCCCATGAGATCTTAATTAGACTAATATTACGTGCTACTATTTGCAAATTAAACTTAAACTCGACAAATTTTGAAAAATTGAAATGTATCAATCTTATAGGTAGTCTAGGTTCAAATTTATACTTAAATATTCCATACAATAACATTTTCTATATATCGGCAAATTGAAGTGAAAAAAAAACCTAATCTTACGTTATGAAGGGAATAAGCAAAATGGAACATGAAACAAATAAGCTCTCGAACTACAAAGTGAAATAAGGCTTAACGATAAGCTGAGTATAAAACTCGTTGTACTTTTCTTTATGTCCGAATCGAGCTTAATAAAAGAGAACCATACCGAAACCAATCAACTAAATAGTGCAAACTATAACAAGCTATTTTTAAAAGTATTTATAAAGTTGGGTTGTTGTAGAGTTTGGGTGCAAAAGCTCTTCAAAACCTTATGTGACAAAAACTTATTAAGAAATAAGCCGAGTGTAGAAACTCTTTACACATTTTGTTATGTTCGAATTGAGCAAAAGAGAAATAAGCACTTTTGAAATAACAACCACCATAACGCCATCATTACCAGAATCCAATCAATTCAAGACTAATAAGCTAAATAATCTTTAAAAAAAACTTTTACAAGGATCGAAATAAGCAAAAAAAAAACATAACAATAAGCTAGAATAAAATTTTGAGAGAATTCTACAAACTACTACTACAACTAATGTCTCAAAAAAAACTAACTGCTGCTTGCGTCTTCATTTTTTATATATAGAAAAAGTTGGTGAGGGCACTTTTTTCCTTCCAAGTAGAATAACCAATAACCACCAAAGGAAACATGGGCAATTTCGACTTTTCTTGTCATCACGAAATTTCTTGGAAGGTCACATAATTGTTGGACATTACCTCGTACTCTTCATGGGATACCCGATCCACCTGTATAATGGCTCCACATGGCCTTGGTTTTGCTTAAAATCAACGCCAGCCACAAAAATTACATGCATCCTCGTACAAACATTTATAACCACTCCATTTTGTTTATGAAACGCAACAAAATAGTACACACTTGCCAGCCACGTGGCCTTCAATCTACTTGCCAAGAAAAGTTAGAGGGGAATCACGTGTGTTTCTTTTCTTTTATTTGAGGGCACGTGATGCCTTTGTTGCTACTCCATTCTTCATTTCAATTTGATATTGCATGCATTATAAGCACTAGGAGTCACAATGGATTTGGGCTGAGTATCTTGTTTTTGCTTCATGGGCCGAACATGGCAACGGCTAGCTAAAATATAGGCTGGGCTTTAAATGGCATTTGTAGTTCTTAGACTTTAATGAGTATGGGTCGATCCGACCCATATAAATGGTGTTGGGCTGGCCCAATATAAGATAAAGGCACCGTCGGACTCGTAATCTCGTGCTCTTTCCATTCCCGTGCTCGGTTTTGTCATTTTTGGCTTCATTTTTGTCCTTTTGTTGATATCTGGTACCTGCACAACACAAATAGCAAAACAAGCATATATTTGGCATTTTTCTTATGTTTTTGGTCAAATAAGCTCGTTTCTTGTCACTTTCGTAAGCTTCAACCAATGCCTTGTAGAAATTCTTTTGTTCATTAGATCCGTGGATTGACTTATTGCTCTCCATCTTTTCAATAAGAATCTTCTTCAGCTCTAATGTAACATTTCTCAATTTCAGGTCACTTTACGACATCTATTATTCGTCATTATTTATTTTGGTCCGACGCGCGTTTACTTTTAATAATTACTTTTAAACTAAATCGCGTAGACTAGAAATAATCATTTAATGTAAACGGTCATCAAATAAATTAAGGTTTGCATCAACCAAGTAGTAAATAATTATTAAGAAGATAATTATTAACTTTGCGTATTTGATTTTTATTGGTCACGTAAAAGGGCTACGTTTCGCAATAAAATAGATTTGGACATACCTCGGAAATACCTAGACTTACCTAGACTTAAACCAATACCCGTTTTAAAAGCCTAAACACAAGATTTAAGCAAATCTTGTGTTAATATCACTTGAGTGCCGAATATGGGCAAGTAAACCCATATAAAATTGTCCTTGGTGATTTATTAGCTACTAAAGATCTCCTAATGATCTTAACAAGTACTAGCTATTTATCCATTGGTTAATAACCAATTCTCCCTTTTGATCCCTTTTGATCCCTTTTGTGTCGCGGTTAACAAGGAAAGGAGCATACAAACCATATCATTTCATATTTTAGGTGAATCTTATACAACATCTTGCTAATTAATTCATGTACTTGGTGGTTTAACCTAAACCATGTGTAAGCAACTAAAACCCTCTTAAACCACCTCAACTCATTCGTTTCTAGTCAAGGGAGAACCAAGAGGAGTTAACTAGCTTAATATCCTATAAATAAGACACACTAGTTCCCTTAACACACTTCTAAACTCTTAAAACTCTCTCAAGGATAAACACTTCCTATTTACTCCCATATCCCATTCGGCATTAACCTTACACGAACCACATTTAACCCACAATTGTTCTAAGAACACAAGGAAGCCTTAAGGAAAGCTTAGCCTTAAAGGGCAATGGGGCAACTCCCAAGGGGAATGGTTGTTTTGAGTGTGGAGCACCAGGGCATTTCAATAGAGATTGTCCTAAGTTGAAGAATAAGGATGGAGGGAATGGGAATGCACAAGGCTGGGTTTATGCAGTTGGGAATGCAGAAAAGAGAGGAAATGCATAGGGAAACTCGGATGCAAATGTCATCACGGGTACGTTCCTCTTAAACAACCACTATGCATCTATCTTATTCGACACTGGTGCCGATAGAAGCTTTATATCCACTGCATTTAGTTCCTTGATTAACATCACCCCAACACCATTAGAAAATAGTTATGATGTCGAATTAGCTGATGGGAAAATAGTCGGGATAGACACTATTATACGAGGTTGCACTTTAAATTTCTTAGACCATCCGTTCAACATAGATCTAATGCCCGTAGAACTGGGTAGTTTTGATGTCATTATCGATATGGACTGGTTAAGAAGATATCACGCCGTGATCGTGTGCGATGAGAAACTTGTTCAAGTTCCCTATGGGAATGAAACTTTGACTTTTTGTGGCAACGAAAGTAGCAACGGGAGAGAATCTCGGTTGACAGTTATCTCATGTTCAAAAGCCCAAGAGTACATGGCAAAAGGATGCCAGGTCTTTTTGGCGCAGATATCCGCCAAGAAAGAGGAGGACAAGTCGAAAGGAAAACAGATAAAGGACGTACCAATCGTCTGAGACTTTCCTGAAGTATTTCTCGAGGACTTGCCAGGTCTTCCTCCGGCTTGACCAGTAGAATTTCAAATCGACTTAATCCCAGGAGCCGCACCCGTAGCTCAAGCACCGTATCGATTGGCTCCATCCGAAATGAAGGAATTATCGGAACAATTACAAGAGCTTTTCGACAAAGCATTCATAAGGACTAGTTCCTCACCTTGGGGAGCCCTAGTCTTGTTTGTCAAAAAGAAGGATGGGTCATTCAGGATGTGCATCGACTATCATGAGTTAAATAAACTGACCTTATTATATATAGAAGACCATAGACACTATAAATATAAAACATAGGATCCAGGAACCCACAAACATCAAAAACCGGAAGCCAAGTATAGGGTGTTTCCCGGGTCGTTATACCCAACGAGCTGAAATGGAACATCGAAAGACGATTTAATGATTTGTTTTGAATGTCACAAGGAATGATTTGGCACTAAAACTGATATAAATAAGCAAAAGCACATAAAAATAGCAAAGAGAATAAGCTAGGACAAGAATAAAAGCTAGGAATGGCAAAAACACTTAAAACTTTTACACTAAGGCACAAATAAGCTCAAATTAGCTTAAGACAGACAAATAAGCTAATCTAAATCTAAATAAGCAATTTAAGCAATGCAATTAAGCTAAATTTAAACAAGAGACACACAACATACTAACAACAATACTACCAGTATTAACTACCAGTACTAACTTGGAGTTAGTACTGCTAGGCTAAAGTTAATACTGTTAGCTTAAGGTTAGTACTGCTAGTGTTAGTTAGTACTGCTACCTTTGAAATCCAAGAAAATGAACTAGCAGTACTAACTTAGAGTTAGTACTGTTAGTGTGAAGTTAGTACTGTCCTAAAAATGAACTAGCAGTACTAACTTAGAGTTAGTACTGGTAGTGTTAAGTTAATGCTGTTCTAAAAATGAACTAGCAGTACTAACTTAGAGTTAGTACTGCTTGTTCAAAACAGCCTTTAACTTTTTCAAAAATCATTTTTATTTCAAACTTATTAAAAACAGATTATCAAATAACAAAGTAAAACACTTATAAGCAATTTTCAATCCATAATAAGCACTTAAATAAGCATGAATAGCTAACATTATAAACTAAAACTAACAGTTTGTAATCAAATAAACTAGCAGTTCTGCAATAAGAAAATAAAGTAAGAAAAAGAGAGACTTAACTACACCCATTGCGCAAAACAGGTCAAACAACAAATCTACAAAGCTACTAGCTTGTAAAAAACAATCTAGTGATATCCATAAGCCCATCCATAACTGGTCTTATCATCCAATAATTAGACTTGGTATATTGAGCAGTGATATTTTGTTATTTTCTCTTTACTACTTAATTACTTAATGAAAACAGCTTATAAGTAAGCTTTGGTGAGAGCTTTTTGAACACACAACAATATGATTAAGAAACTTAACACTGGTATTGTAAATCGACTTAAAAACTCAAATTTGCATTAAAACTTGAAAAGTGTTACAAAGCTGAAAGTAAAAGCTGTAAATGACTTTGAAATTTAAACTTAGATTAAAAATTAATTAGTTACTCAAAAACTAAAAACTAGATAAAAACTAAGACTAGGTGCCTCCAAGGCTTACAAAAAGCTCTATTTATAGCCGAAGTCTTGGACTTGCAGCTTGTGCTTCTTTGGAGAGCAAAAACGAAGTGTGCTTGTTGTGTGAGGTGAATCCAAAGCAAATCCCAGCCTTTGATTTCATTTGTGCTTCTTTGGAGTCAATCTTAGCCATTGAAGATACTTGGGAAAGGTGAGGGATTGCCAACATGGCTTTTATACAACTGGGGGGGTTGGTAGTAGGGTGGATGAAATGATTTTAGCTAGGGAGAGAAGTGGTTTTGCAGAGGAGAAGGTATGGGGCGACATACCAGTTGTAACTGGGTTTTGGGGCGGGAAAGAAGACTTTTTTGGGGGAGTTAGCAGTTTGGTCCCCTGAAGTTGTATAACTTAAATGCAATATCTACCCGGTTGGCAGTTTTGGCCCTTGTCTTTTTAATCTTTTGTAATACAACTTTAGGCTTGGCAGTTTTAGCCCCTCAAGTTGTATTTTCTTCAAGCGGATGACTTTAGACTTCGACTTGACTTGGCCCTTTCCTTCCCGTGCTTGGCTTTGTTGATTTTAGCTTTCTTTTTGTTCCTTTTCTTGAATATCAGTATCCTGCACAATACAAAAGCAAAACATACAAATACAAAGTATTTTTGGTATGTTTTTAGTCATTTAAGGTTGTTTAGAATGGAAAATGGTATGTGTAATTAAGCACATACCAAAATCCCCCATACTAAGGTATTGCCGTGTCCTCACGCAATGTTATGAAGTAAACACTCAAGAAAACTAAGAATCTCGATCCCCCTCGACTAATTACTTCGAAAAGTAGCAAAGCGTTCGTCAATGGAAACTAAAGAATCAATAGCTTTGACAAGTCCCGTTTTCACCATTTTTGATATGTACACTAACTATCTTTAATATTTTTGGATTTTTCTTTTCTTTTTCTTCTCGGAGTTGACTTGACTTTGATTTGGCTTTGTCTTCACACACTTTTCCATCTCGTGTCCGGTTTTGTCGCTTTTTTGCTTGGTTTTTCGTCCTTTTGTGAGATATCCGTTTCCTGCACAATACAAATGCAAACATACAAATACAATGTATTTTTGGCATTTTGAGTCCGTTTTTGGTTATTTTAGCTCGTTTTTAAAGGTAAAAGGCATGTGTGGTTAAGCACATACCAGTTAGATTAGGCACTATTGTGAAGTTTGGTTGTGTTTATGAGGGCATTTACGAATTTAATGGTGGCTGAT
>BQNB010139878.1:0-17492 GCA_026074375.1 Tanacetum coccineum
TTGATCTTGGAGTCATGGAGCCTCTTTGTTTTGGCCTTATAGATCAAAGAGTTCTCATAGGCATGATCACGAAGTTCATCGTGACGGCGTCAGAGATCCAGCGACGGCGTCAGGACGTGGCTGACTTAAAGAGGATCTATAATCATCCACGTGGCGACGGCGTCACAACTTCAAAGCGACGCAGTCGTGTCGTTTTCACTATATATACAAAACCGATTTTAGGGTTTTAAGTGTGTAACTTTGTATAACTTTTGGGAGACGAACCCTAGTCTTTCTAGCAGCTTTTTATGTCATTTTTAGGGCATCAAAACCCTAGTGTAACTACCTTCAATCCATGTTTTAATCAAGTAAGATTGTTTATCATTAATCATTCAATATGTCTATGTGTTGTGTGATTGATTTATGCTCTTGCTTTCTTTATAACATGCTAGGCTAAACCCTCCTTTGTATTTACTTATGATTGCATGAAACTTAGGTTGTAGATCCTTTTGATGTTGCTTCTTGTTAATGGATGTGCGCGTTAAGCTCTAGAAAACTAGCCATAAGATATTAAATTGGCATAGACATCTAGGGAAACGTGAGTCTGTAGAAAGGATACCATCGGTAACAGTCTTCATACTACCTTACCCCTAATATGGTTGATCCCTCTTAAGATATTTCACATGCATTTAATATACTCTTAGGGGCCTTGTAATAGTCTTCATATTACCTTACTTGTGCGTTGCCTTAACAGAATATTAAATAGACGGCGGGTTCATGTAATTCGTTCATGATTTAGGAAATCATCACAAGTATGACAAAGCAACAGATCTAGGAGAAACAATCTGAGGAGTAGTGCATGATTAGGTAAATACATCTTTTTATCATAAAGTTATCACTAGTAGTTTAGATTATATTTGGTTTAATTAGCTAAAACAAGAATCTATTGGTGGCCAATTCATGAATATTTATGTGTTCTAATGCAAGAGAGAGTTGTTAACATGATAAATTCACTAACTAAGATGATCCAGAGGTGGGGAAGGATAAAAGAAATAGAAAGCCATATTTATTAGAGAGAAAGTGTAGAGAGGGAAAATGTGTGTGTCTAAAGAGAGAAAAACACACACACCTTATGATACAAAATGATTATCCTCACCCTCCTATGGAAGTATAGGAGGGTATTTATAGGTCTTGTGACTTCTATCTATCATAACTAGACATCATTAGTCCTTATTCGTCAGACCTATAATAAACTATGTAATTCCGTATAATTCGACGTATTTTAAGGCTAACAATCTTCCCCTAATATGTGGACATATGGAATTACTTAAAATGTTCCTAACAAGTATAAAATACAACATAATAAAATCTTCCAACGCACTTCTAATGTTGAAGATGGCATCTTTGTCTTTTAGTCTTGATACTTGTACTCCAACTTGGATCTTCTGTGTCTTTACTTGTTCTCTAACCATTATAGTTTATATGAGTTGGATTAACTTTCCCCTAATTCATGCAGCATGTCTTAAAAAGCTTTCTTCATAGAATCATTTTTGATGAAGTTTCTGAATCAGCTTTCCCTCAAACCAACATCTGTATCTTAAGAAGATTCTGAAACTTTGTATAACACCCCATGTTTTAGGGTCATTTACGACGTCAATAAATTCACTATGTATTTTTAGTATTGTACGCGTTTGCTTTTAAATCGTAATTGTTAGTTAAATCGCGTAAGCTAAAAATTATCGTTAAATGTAAACGGGCATCAAACAATTAAATGTTTACATCAAGCAAGTGTTAAGTAATTATTTTGAGGATAATTATTAACTTGGTTTATTGTATTTTTATTGGTTACGTAAAACGTTTACGTTTCGCGATAAAATATGTTTAGGCATACCCGAAACCACAAAAACATTTCTACGCTTCAACAAATACCCAGGTTTATACCTAATACCCAAAGTTTATAAAACTTTACCCACACTTATATATTGGGACACCCTATATATATATAAAGCCACCAAGACATACACAACTTGCAAGTATACACTTTAATTAATAACACTACACTTACATATTTACTTACACTTTCATTTAAATGCAAGTATACTTCCATTTTATTGCCTAGATATTTAGCCAACACAACCCTTGAATTCATGGGATGATCTACACTACAAGAGACATAATAACACAAACATTAACTAGGGCATGTACAAATTCAAAGTTAGTAAGAAAAAGAGGCTCATGACTAGTGGTTTTGACCACTAGTTACCCCCTTTTCCCTCTTGATGTTTGCCGTCCAAACCAAACCCCCCCTTGGACTTATAGTCTTTGTTTTACCACTTGGCTAGTCCTTATACATATATATCACTCCTATACTTCAAGTGATAACACACAACACAAAACACTTAGGAAAAATCATCTTTGTCTCTCCTTTTTTCCCTAATAAGCCACGACAAACAACCCCTTTCCACAAGAAATTCCTACAACTTATTTTACCACTTATAAAAGTAAATAAGATCATATCTAAGGTGATACAAGAAGGTTTGTAAGCTTGGTTGGTTGATTAAGAAGGTTAATCAAAGGAAAAGAGAAATTAGGGTTTCATATTGGATTAGGGTTTTCTAAGCTTGTAAGCTTTGGTTTTATATCTAAACAAAGGTTTAGATATTGTGTTCTACCATATTTCATCATCATAACGTTATCTAAAACTCTTAATAACTTTACATTTATCATTTTATGTGTATATATGTTCTATGTAGCAAAATTACCATTAGGATACTTTTGAACATGTGAAATGAACTTTTGCTTGTAAGCATGATTTTGTACACTTATTCATATATTATGTGGTTGGTAATATCATGAAATAATGGAAATATAAGTATAGTATAATGTTGGTTTCTGTAGAAAGTGTATATACATAAACTAGTAAATCAAAAGTATACATAATGAGATTATGATCAAGTAGTGTTAAAGACTTGTTATCTTGGACTCATGGACACAATATAGACCTATGGACCTAATAATATGTAAGAGATATGGTATAAGGACTTGTGAAAGACTTGTGGTATTTTATCAAGTGGAAAAGTATATAAAACAAGTTATAAAAATAAATATATATAAGTATTATAAAAGGGCTGTTATATTTCGAATTCCAAACACTACATCTGTCACTAATGCCCAGCTTCAGGCAATGATTAACCAAGGCGTTACTTCCACTTTGGCAGCACGTGATGCTGATAGAAATACAAATGGCGATGATAGCTATATTTCGGGAGCAGGTGTTAGAAGGATAGAACGAACTGCCCGTGAATGTACTTACACCGACTTTCTCAAATGTCAACCATTAAACTTCAAAGGCACAAAAGGAGTTGCCGGTCTATCTCAATGGTTTGAAAGGATGGAGTCTGTTTTCCACATCAATAATTGTACAGTTGAGAATCAAGTCAAGTTTGCTACTTGCATTCTCCATTCAGTTGCTTTAACATGGTGGAACACTCATGTCAAGACAGTTGGTCATGATGCCGCTTACAGTATGCCTTGGAAAACACTCATGAAAATAATGACTAACAAATGTTATCCTCGAAATGAAATCAAGAAGCTAGAAATGAAGATTTGGGATCTGAAGGTTAAGGGTACTGACTTGACAAGTTATACCCAACGCTTTCAGAAATTGGCTTTGTTGTGTGGGAGGATGTTTCCCGAAGAATCTGATAAAATTGAAAAATATGTCGGTGGTATTCCCGACATGATTCATGGGAGTGTAGTGGCGTCTAAACCAAAGACAATGCAAGATGTAGTTGAAATCGTAATCGGGCTAATGGATAAGAAAATTTGCACTTTTGCTGAACTCCAAACAGAGAGTAAAAGGAAGTTTGAGGTCACCTCAAGGAACACTCAGAACCAACAACAACAACAGAACAAGAGGCAGAACACTGGCAGGGCGTATACTGCAGGGACTGGTGAAAAGAAACAATATGGGGGATCTAAACCCCTATGCTCAAAATGCAACTATTACCACGATGGTCCATGTGCTCCTAAATGCCACAAATGCAACAAAGTTGGCCATTTTGCCTGTGACTATAGGAGTACGGCAAATGCCAATAATGCTAACAACCAGAAGGGCACTTGGTCGGGTCAGAAGCCTTCTTGCTATGAGTGTGGAGTTTAGGGACATCTTAAGAGGGAATGCCCAAAGCTAAAAAACAACAACAACTGTGGTAACCAAGTTAGAGGTGGCAATGCTCCAGCCAAAGTGTATGCGGTAGGGCATGTGGGGAAAAACCCAGACTCTAACGTCGTGACGGGTACGTTCCTTCTAAACAACCGCTATGCTTCTATCTTATTCGATACTGGTGCCGATAGGAGTTTTGTAGCTACTACATTTAGCTCCCAAATTGATATCACACCAACTACATTAGATCACAATTATGACTTTAAACTAGCCGACGGGAGAATAATTAGGTTGAACACTATCCTTAGGGGTTGTACATTAAATATCCTGAACCACCCATTTAACATAGACTTAATGCCCGTAGAACTTGGTAGTTTCGACGCTATAATTGGTATGGATTGGTTGGTAAAGTACCAAGCAATCATTGTGTGTGCCGAGAAGATCGTTCGTATCCCCTGGGGAAATGAAACTCTAATCGTTCACGGTGATGGAAGCAACCGGGGACACGAGGCTCGTCTTCACATTATCTCATAAACCTAAACACAAGAATGCATGCTAAAAGGATGTCCAGTCTTTTTGGCAAATGTTACTACAAAGGAGACAAAAGACAAGTCAAAGGAGAAGCGACATAAGGACGTCCCAATCGTCTGGGATTTTCCTAATGTATTCCCTGAGGGACTTTCAGTGTCTTCATCTCCGAATCTGACATGTGGAATTTTAATTCGACTTTGATACCTGTGATGCACCGTTAGCTCTGGCGGCTTATCGATTGGGCACCTTTGAAATGAAAGAGTTGTCGGAGAAAACTAAAAGAAACTATCTGGACAAAGGTTTATAGGACTAGTTCCTCACCTCTGGGAGCTCTGGTCTTGTTTTTCAAAGATGAAATACCGGATCAATTCCGAGGTGCATTGATTACCGGGATTGAAAAAATGACGGTGAAGGAACGTTTCCGCCTCCCCAGATAAGTAGATGATTGATTTTTGATCAGCTAAAGGGTCGAGTGTCTTCTCTCGAAGACGACCTAAGGTCGGGGTTATCACCAACTGAGGGTTCGAGAAGAAGACATTCCGAAGAGCGCTTTCAGAACCCGTTACGGCCATTATGAATTTCAAGTTATGCCATTTGGTTTGACAAACGCACCTGCTGTGTTTATGGACCTTATGAATCGGGTGTGTAAACCATATCTGTATAAATTTGTAATTGTATTTATTGATGATATTCTGATATATTCACAAAGACAAGCAGACACCGAAGAGCACCTTAAGTTAATATTAGAGTCTGCTTAGAAAGAGGATTGTATTGCCATTTTCCAAGTGTGAATTTTGGATTCCTAAAGTACAGTTCCTCGGTCACGTGATTGACAGCCAGGGTATTCACGTGGACCCCGCCAAGATCGAATCCATTAAAGATTGGGCATCTCCTAAGTCACCAACGGAGATTCGTCAATTTTTAGGTCTTGCTGGGTATTATCGAAGATTCATCGAAGGATTTTCAAAGATTGCCAAACCAATGACCAAGCTCACTCAGAAGAAGGTCAAGTTTGAGTGGGGTGACAAACAAGAAACAACATTCTAATTGTTGAAGCAGAAGTTGTGTAGTGCACCAATTCTGGCTTTACCTGAAGGAAGCAAAGATTTTATCGTATACTGCGATGCTTCGATCAAAGGTTTGGGCGCTGTGTTGATGCAAAGAGAGAAGGTGATTGCTTATGCATCACGCCAACTGAAAATTCATGAGAAGAACTATACGACTCATGATTTAGAACTTGGAGCGGTAGTGTTTTCTCTGAAACTCTGGAGACACTATTTGTACGGAACCAAGTGTACGGTGTTCACGGATCACAAGAGTCTACAACACATTCTTAATCAAAAGGAGCTGAATATGAGGCAGCATCGTTGGTTAGAATTGCTTAGTGATTACGATTGCGGATCGTTATCACCCAGAGGTAAGCCTCAAATGTGTCGCTGGCACCTTGGCAGGTAGGAAGAGAGCCACCATTAAGGGTTCGAGCCTTAGTCATGACTATAGGTTTGAATTTCCCCAAACAAATTTTGGATGCTCAGATTGAAGCACGGAAACCAAAGAACATCAAGAACGAAGATGTTAGAGGTATGTTGCTTGAAATTTCAAAGGATCTGGAGAAGCTTAGAACTGAAAAGTTGGAACCCCATGAGGATGGGAACTCTATGCTTAAATTGAAGGAGTTGGTTACCATTGTTATGGCCGATTTTTGAGGATTGTGATCATGCACTCGAGTCCCACAAGTCAAAATACTTAATCATCCGGTTTCTGACAGATGTATCAGGACATGAGAAGCTATAATGGTGGCATATATGAAGCCGGACATCGCCACCTATATTAGTAAATGTCTTAACTTGTGCTAAGGTCAAGGCTGAACATCAAAGGCCATCGGGATTGTTGGTACAACCCGATATACCTCAATAGAAGTGGGACAATATCACTATGGATTTTGTCACGAAGCTTCCTAATTCGTCACAAAGGATACGGACGACCATTTGGGTGTTTGTCGACCGACTTACTAAGTCTGCAAATATTGTACCCATGAGGGGAAACTGATCCTATGGAAGAACTGGCAATAATGCACCTAACGGGAAGTGGGCCGAGGAATGAAATCCCTGTCTTAATTATTTGTGTTGCGGGGAACCCGAGGTTCTGCATTGAATTTCTAGAGGTCACTTAGAAGGCTTTGGGTATATCTTGGATATGAGTACTGCATATCATCCTCAGACTGACGGACTAAGTGATAGGTATTCTAAAACCTAGAGATATTCCGCGTGCTTGTGCGATTCGACTTGGGATAGGGTAGGGTTAACCATTTGCCATTAGTTGATTCTTGTATAAACAATTGCTATCAACGCTAAGCAAAAGGTGCTCAATTTAAATCACTTTCCGGATCTCGAAAGTGTCATTCACCTGTATGGTTGGCCAGGTTGGACAAGTGCAACTCACTGGTCCAGAAATAGTTCAAGAAACATAGAGGAGATCATCCAGATCAAGCAAAGGATGCAAGTCGCCTGTGATAGGCGAAAGAGTTACGCCGATTTAAAGTGTAAGCCGATGGAATTCCAAGTTGGGGATAAAGTTATGATTAAAGTTTCGCCTTGGAAAGGGGTCGTACGTTTTGGCAAACAGGGGAAGTTAAACCCTAGGTACGTTGGACCATTCAAGGGGTTGGAAAAGGTTGGATCCGTTGCATACAAGCTTGAGCTTCCTGAAGAGCTGAGCAGGGTTCACAATACGTTTCATGTATCCAACCTGAAAAAGTGCTATGCCGACGAACCATTAGCCGTTCCGTTGGATGGACTTCATTTTGATGACAAGCTTCAGTTTGTCGAGGAACCGGTCAAAATCATGGATCGTGAAGTCAAACAGTTAAGGCGAAGCCGTGTCCCAATTGTCAAGGTTCGATGGAACTCTAGGAGAGGTCCTGAGTTCACATGGGAACGTGAAGACCAATTCCGGAAGAAATATCCACACCTCTTCACAAAGACCGCACCGTCGTCAAGTGCCACATCTTAAGCCTTGAGGACAAGGCTCACTTAACGGGGGAAGACTATAACACCCCATGTTTTAGGGTCATTTACGACGTCAATAAATTCACTATGTATTTTTAGTATTGTACGCGTTTGCTTTTAAATCGTAATCGTTAAGTTAAATCGCGTAAGCTAAAAATTATCGTTCAATGTAAACGGGCATCAAACAATTAAATGTTTACATCAAGCAAGTGTTAAGTAATTATTTTGAGGATAATTATTAACTTTGTTCATTTTATTTTTATTGGTTGCGTAAAGTGTTTACGTTTCGCGATAAAATACGTTTAGGCATACCCGGAACCACCAAAACTTTTCTACGCTTCAACAAATACCCAGAATTGTACCCAATAACCAAAATTTACAAAATAGTATCATATACATCAATACATGGCCGGATTCAAAGTGAAAGACCAAGAAAAATATCACAAAATCTTGCAACTTGCTATGTACATTCAACAACTAATTAAACCTTAAGACTTTTACAAGGACTTTACCATACCTTGACCATAAGACTTCCCATGAATTACTCATCTTGTCTTGGACTTCTTATAACACTTTTTGACTAGTCTAGGACATATATAATACTTACACTTACACAGTAAGCACAATCTCATCTCTTATTTTCTAAGGTGTAAACAACAAAAATCTCTCCCTTTTCCCTCCCCATACCCACGGCTCAACTCAATAACATACCAAATCCATACAAAATTTTAATTGTAACATTTACACACATTCCTACATGATATCTAAGATAACCTAAGGTAATTTGAAGGTTTGGTTTAAGGTTTACAAGGGTTAATTAAGCAAGAAGCAAGATTAGGGTTTCTTTGATTTTTAGGGTTTTCAAGACTTGCAAGTTAGGGTTTTCATATTAAGGTCATCTAAAACTCTTTATGTTTTTACATTTATCATTTTATGCATATATAAGTCTATGTAGCAAAATCACCATTTAGAATACTCTTTTGTAACATTGTAAATGGTTTTTTACTTATGATCATTGTTTTATGAACTTTTACATATGTCATGTTGTTGGTAATATCATGTTATAATGGGATTATAAGTGTTGTACAATGTTGGTTTAAGTGTAAAAAGTGTATGTATAAACTAGTAAGTAAAAGTTACTTAAGAAAGTTTATGATTTAAATGTGTTGTTAAAGACTTGTTATCTTGGACACTTGGACAATGATGGACTTAAGGACCATAGGAATGTAAGACCTATGATAATAAGTGTGGCAATGGACTTGTGACAAAGTGGTAAAGCTAGAAAGTTATAAAATCAAGCTTAAACACATTTTCATCAAAAATATCAAAACATTCTGTTAGAATTCGAAAATAAAACTATTTATTTTATATTTTTATAAAATAGTACGTCTCATGACGATTCCAAAAAGGTAAGAAACTCAAAAAACGGATTAATAACGAAAAGATTCGTAGTTACAAGTTATTCGTTTAATTAAACGTTATAAAAAGAAATTTTATAAAAAACAAGTTATAAAATACTTCTGATATATAAAGTTTATTATTTTACTCAGATCACACATATTTTTAGGATTCCAAAACAATAAGAATCGTTATTTTTCAATCAATAACGGAGTTATGAAATTCACGAGTTTATATACTTAAATGTATAAAAATACTTTTATAAAACTATTTTATAAAGTTACTGTTCATCTAGAAATGAACATTTTAAAACACCATTTAATATGATAGAACTTTTAATAACCAAAGGACGTGCTCGAAAGAATCGCTAAAAACGAAGCTATAACAAATAAAATACGACATTTACGGGTTTTACGATAACTAAATCTATAAAAATAATTTTATAAACTATTATGAACAGTAAAAGTACTGTTCGCCAGTAGGTCAAAATATGAAAATGTAATATTTTGATAACTCATCTTAATACAAAAGCGTGGACATAAGAACGTAAGAAACGGGCTTAAAACGAAGAAATCGCGTCATTTTTGCTATTGAGATATTTATAAACGTTTTAACTTTATAAATATGATTTCACAAATACGATTAGATGGTGATGTAGCTATATAGAATTGTATATGGTAGTAGTTAATCAAAGTGCTTAGTACTTATACGACCTATATTGGATTAGGTTGCATTCCGTCATTTCCGTGACACATTTTCTGTTGTATTTCGATTATCATTCACTCAAGGTGAGTTCATAGCCCCATGTTTTACATTTTAATGATTTACAAGTTTTGGGGTGAGAAACATATGCATGTTTTACAAATGGACGCTAGTGTACATTTTACATTACGATTACGTGTTTGCCTAAGTAGTAATAACCCTGTCTGAGCCCATTATCATGAACTGTCAATTACTAGGATTGTGAGCACGAATGATATGAATAGATCTATTGGGATTGACATCCCCGTTCGGGTGATTAGCTATCACTGGACAAACGAACGTATACCATGTCAGACATAGAATGTTGCGGGTTAGAACATCATCACGGGCAATGTTGGCAATTTATATTACATTTCATACATGTCGAGCTTCAGTGTCATGAGCTTAGGAAAACGTAATTACATTTTATGATGTTTGCATCTGTATCATTATCATGGGGAAATCTTGCGGTCCTACATTATACATTTTATAAACCTATGAATTCACTCAACAATATGTTAACGTTTTAAGCAATATTTTTTAGGAGATCAATAAGGCACGAGGTGCAAGGGATACATTGGTGGTTTTGATTTGAATGTCATGCTTTAAAGATTTTGTCGCATTACATTTTGTATATCTGTTATGGGCTAGAAATCTTTGTATTTTGAACAAGTGAACAAGTGAAGCTTCGGGCTTTTGTAACAAACAATTTGTTAAATCCAATGTATCAGTTTTAAACGGCTTTTAATGGTCGTTCTTATATATATCTTGTGTTATTGATCTATGAAGTACCACCCCCAACCCATATTCCGCTGCGACCCAATTTGGGGGTGTTACAAAAAACATGACTGACTCGCAGTCACCGAAGGAAGGGGTCAGAAGAGTAATATCGGAATACAGAGTAGCGAGGCCACGCAAGGGGTCCGCTACATCTTTTCCACTCAACAATGACCACCCCCTTCTATTTCTGTTAGTCAAACAGGAAACACGTCTAGGACGATTGATTCGTCAGAATCTATATATATATACGTAATAATAAAATATATAATATGATGGAAAATTACCAATTTACCCTTGAGGACAAAGGTGAAAAGGAAAAATCTTCACAAATTATATAATTAATACGTATATAAACGGAAGAATGATTCTCGGGTCGTTATCCCAACGACTTGTGAAGTTGAAACCACGTTTTGATGTTTAGGACAATGATTTGAATTGAAGACAAAGATTGATTTCATTATCTACTTTAAAAAAAAATTAAAAATTAACAAATTATAACAAATTAAGGCACGAAGACAGCACGGGAAAACCAAATATTTAATAAAAAACGCAAACGGGACCCCTAAACGGAGGTCAAAAACCTTAAATTTTTAAAATTTAACATAACTTAAAATTTTCTTTTTAAATGGACTCTATTTGACTAAAAAGTAAGTTTAAAGAAAACTAGAACAAAAACGGAGTTGAAATGAGCAGGTTTTAAACACGAAAAAACAAGAAAGGGAACGAATTCGTTCTTTAAAAATCGAATTTTTGTAAATTAGACCCCTACGAAGCAAAACTAATTTTTCTATAAACTTTACTATAAAAGAAATTTTTTCTAAAAAGATTTATTATTTTTTGGTTTGTTTTTTATTTTTTATGATTTTTTAAAGTTTTTAATGAAAATAAATGTTTAAAAATACTAAACTATCTATAAAAATTCTAGAAAAATTACAGAAAATAGCTTATACTAATTGAAACCTAGGAAAAATAAACTTATAAACACAGCTTATCAAATAAGCCACGAAATAAGCTGAAACAGCTTATTAAGCTTATAGGCTAAAACGTGTATAAAGATTAAATAATGGGAGATGTGGTTGGATGAGCTATTGAAGCAAAACGGTTAAGTCATTGGTGTTGTGTGGGAGAGGTCTTGGGTTCGAGTCCCAGGCATAAGTTTTTTTTTTTGAAAATTCAAAGAACAAAGTTATAAATGACACTTTTATAAACAACTTTAATAAAGACACTACAAGCTCAAACTCACAAATAAGCTCTCAAACAGCTTGAGAAGTGTCTGTTTTCAGAAAGTGAGCTTTTGAGAGCTAAAAAGCTATGATTAACTAAATTAAGCACACAGATCTCAAATAAGCACAAATTTTAAAACCAAAAGCTATTTCTGAAAACTTATGATGACTAGAAGCTAATTTTGATAAGCTACTTAAACTGAAAAACTGAAAGCTTATTGAAATTAAAGATCTAAGGGGCAAACTCAGGAAATTACTCTAAAAGCTCAAAAACTAATTAAGCTAAAATGCACTATAAGCTACTTCTGAAGCTAGGCTTTTGAAAACTTATCTACCTACTATTAAGCTACAAATTTAATTCATAAAAACAGATCATATAAGCTAAAAACCTAAAATTAGAAGCTAAGAACCACTTACTACTGTTTTTGGTTTTTTAGAAATTTTAGTGAACTTTGAATGCTAAATTAACCTAGATTATAAGCTAGAAATTGAAAAGCAAGAATTAATCTATCTAAACCTATATGTAAACTATTAACCTACTGAATTTTACCTATCAAAACCTACTTATGCTAGCTTAATAGTGATCAAAGAAAGTATGCAGTTAGGAACTGCAGTACCTATCTGATGCACTTGACAATTGGGTAAAACCCAAATGCAATTGACCTTAATGGTCAAACCTGCATTTGACACACCTAATGAGTGTAAATGAACACTTAGCAACAATATCTAAGCTTAGAAAAACTTGGATCTTATAACTCTTAATAGCTTAAAAGGAAAAGTCTCCCCTAATGCAAAAAACTAAATAAAATCAACCTTAACTTACTAAATTATGAAATCTAATCTATGAAAACACTTTTACTACTGATTTAAAGTGATTTTAAAACTAGTTCACAAACTTTTATCAACCATTTTTGACTTTTGAAGGTCAAACTCAACAAATCCAAACACTCCTTTAAACATATGAAAACTCAATTTTGTTATGAAAATGAACCTTAATAATTGAAACTTGAAAATCAGATTATAATAAGCTAATATAATCTATTAAGCAATTTAATTGGACTAATATGCAAAATCTATAAGAAATAGATAAACTAGTATTTTTGGATTTTTTAAAGAATGTTAATTGAATTTATCAAACACTTGACCTATGTTAAACCTTTGTTTTATATCTACTCTAAACCTATCAAATTCCTACACAATGAATCACCTTAGAAAGTTAAATCCGACATACACCCAAAAGGAACTACCAGTACTAACTTAAGTTAGTTCTGTTAGTTCTAAAACACCCCTTAACATCTCAAATTCCATTTTAGATAGCAATTATAGATCTAATGAACACACCTCTAAAGAAATGATAAAACCAACTTATAAAAGACTTAATAAACTTATTTTTAAACTATGAAGTCAATCTTAGAACCATGATCTAATGACTATGCTATATATTTTTTTTTTGTTTTTTATTGATTTATACGATACAAAATGAGTAAAACTATGGTCTAACCTACTTAAGCTGAAAACACAAGCAAAATATAATCAAAAAGCACAATATCAAAGATATAAGCTCAAATAAGCTAACACTTAAGCAAAATAAGCAGTTTTAGACTAGTAATTTAAGGACAAAAGAAGTAAATGAAAACTTACAGCAGACCTTAGCTAAACAAAGGTAGTAGTGCTCAAAGAAGCTTTTGTTTCAGATCTTAGCGTGGTCTAGAAGACAAGCTAGTATAAGTCCAATAAGCTCTTCCAGTTTTAGCTTATCATCCAAAAGCATAGATCCATTAAGCAAAGGTTCTTAACTGATTTTAAAGTTTAAATAGATTAGATGATTAATTCAGCTAAAATCTAAGCTTAGTGACTTGATGAATCTTGTGAGAAGCTGTCCAAACAAATAACTAGTTTATTAAACACCCTATTTGAAGAAAAATAAGCTTATGAAAGAGTTAAGAGCTTAATAAGAAACTTTGTATTATATAGAAAACAACTGATTACAATACTTGAATTAAAACATTACATTAAGAGAGTACTAGCTAAAAATATTTTTGAAAGAAAAATTACATAAGCAAAATAAGCTGAAAATTACAAACTAACTATCTTTTCTTGATGTGTGTGAGAGTGAGGCTATTTATAGCCATCTGCTGTAGCTTCTAGGTCCATAGTTAGTTACATGCTCCTCTCAATCCCTGCCCTTCATTCCTTCAATCATTGGAAGACTAATCTTGGCCGTTAGATCACATCTTAGCTCACATGGATTGCCAACGTGGCAATCCGTGATTGTGACAGGTTTGTGCTTCTTTTGTGAGTAGCCCGAGTGTAAAAATCCCTTTCTTTTGTTCTTTCTTCACTTTGCCCGTGTGTCACATCAAGTGGGTTTGGACCAATGAGAACATTTTGATGATGTTTTACCCTGCCAACGTGTACTTTCACCCTTGAATTACCCAATCGTGTGGCCAATTGATGTTTGCCCTTTGATATTAACCCTTGGTTAAACCTTGGAGACGATGAACAGTGTAACTTACATTCCCGTCTATTTTTAACTGAAAGGGTGCGTTTGTGTGGAGTTTGACCCAGGTAAAAAGTCTGTTTGAGTTTTGGGCTTATACAAGGAAATTGGTAGTGGGCTAGGTTATAGGTTTTGGGCTTGGTTAAAATAAAATGATTTTCGGGCTAGGGTTATAGGTTAAGTAAAATAAGGCTCGTGTAGTTTTAGGGTTAATTTTGCAATATTGGAAATCTTGAGGGACTGGTTTTGTAATTTTGTAATTTTTGTCATTTTGTGGTTTGACTTAGGTTGACTTGAGTTGACCACTTTTGACTTTGATAGTTTTCTCTCCAGGGCTTTTTGGTGCTTTCCGTTCCCGTGTCCGTGTTTGTCTGTTTTAACCGTTTTCTTGAAAATTTTTGCAATATCTGCACCTACACAATCACAAAGACATAACAAGGCACACATTCAGCTTTTAAAGCTCATATTTTGTCTTTTAAGGGCCATTTTGACAAAAAAAACAGATATGTGTTTTCTTACACTTCAAAATTTCCCAAATAGCGATTGCGTGTCCTACGTAAAGTTTTATTTGCCTTATAACCAATAATACCTTCAAAATTCCCCCAAACTTATCCTTTAAAAAGTAGCTAAGGATCCCCCCCCCCCCCCCCCCCCCCCCCTCTTTGTGGAAAGAGTTAGAAAATCAAAGATATAAAAACACCCCTTTTTCCCATTTTTCTAAAACTTTTTTTAAAACTTTTATAATATAACTGAGATTATTTTGACTTTCATTATTTCAATAACTATTAGGGAAGTCATAGACAAGACCTTTTCGATCCGAGAATGCCCCAAAAAAAGATTAAATTCAATACGTTCCCTGACTTTTCACTTATCCAACCAAGCTTAAAACGAAATCACAGCTAAATATTAGTAAAGTTGCTAACACTACTCATATTTGCAAATTGTGAACTTTTTTCTTCCCGACAATTATTATTCTTAAGTGAGGGGTGCCTCTTTTGAATTCAAAACAATCGGACAACTTTTTTACAACATAACTATGCTTCTAGTTCCACCTTAGAATAATGAGTTTGAAGGCGAGTTGCATCCGTGTAAACGGGACTTTCGTCTCGGCACATCCCAATCTTTACGGCTAAGTGAGCCAGGCTTTTGAACCTCATAGAGACTAGTATCGGGACTCACGGTACCTTAGGTTTCAAAAACTCTCAGTTTCCCGGATATTCATAGCTTATAAAATAAAATAGTCAAAGTGCAAAAGCATATTTGAATTTAACAAAAAGAAGTCAATTTATTAATTCACACTTAATTATTTAGATATTTATGCAATTGTAACCCTCGACCTTTTAGAAGGCTGCAACATCGGTTGTGAGCCGGCAAGATGCAGCAAACTTTTATCAGTCTCGGATCTTTATTCTTACTATGGGCTTTTCTTTAGAAGACTACCACATCGGTTGTGAGCCGGCAAGAGGTAGTAAACTTTTATCAACACACAGTTCTTATTATTATATTTTTTCTTTATCATCATATATATATTTTTCATTTTTTTATATATATAAGACTTCTTTTTGAAAAATTCAAGTATAAATCTGAACTAAGACTAAATTTTTTTGCTATATATTACATAAAAATTATTGATTTA
This sequence comes from Tanacetum coccineum, assembly GCA_026074375.1. NCBI lineage: Eukaryota > Viridiplantae > Streptophyta > Magnoliopsida > Asterales > Asteraceae > Tanacetum > Tanacetum coccineum. The sequence continues at coordinate 15,962 of BQNB010139878.1, forward strand.
AGTTTAATCTCCAAAAAGCAGTATTTTAATACGGTTAGGGCTTATGGAGAAAAATGCACAGTTACATACATGAGCTCTTAAGATTTCCAAATAATCCTTGTTTAGCATCCTACTCATACCTAACTCTATCATTTTTCGTTCTTCGCAAATTAGCGAACGCTTAGCCTAAAAGTTAAGGAACAAGCTAGAGCTCAACACGCTCGATCGGGTCAAAATTTACTCTTATTCTACCCAGCAGGAAAGTCAAAATTGTGACAAAAACACTTATTTTATTTTTAAAATTTTTAAATTTTTTCATATTTTTGATATTTTTGAAATTTTGGTGGGAAAACGGGGTACGTGAGAACAACGGTATAAAGTAGGTAAGATCATATCGAAGATATACTACCCCATACTAAAATCAAACATTGTCCTCAATGTTTCCATACTAGAACTAAAAAGGTCGAATGTATAACTCAAACATGAAGAAAGTATCACAAATATCTTAAGCCGTTTATTAAGTGTGCTAATAAGATAAATGTTAGACGATAATAATCTTTAGGATATCGGATTTCCCCCTAAACTAATGGCACAGCTAAGGCTAGGGAAGCTAAAGTGGACGGGACAAAAACTGAACAGAGTAAGTCTTCAGAAAATTTGGGTGAATCCTGCAAACAATCACAAGTACAAACAACAAACACAAAGAATCGGAAGAGTACAAGCCTCCTTACAACACATTTAGATATAAAAATAGAAAATGGATAAGCATGGGTGACCTCCACGAGCGCTTTGTTTTTTGGTAACTCGATTCACATAGCTTTGACTCGATCCTGAATTCATTAGTCCTTAGGGAATGTCTAGAGATCTGGGGCATCCCAGTTGGGCGGGTCCCCTCTCGAAGTAGTACTTAAGTCGGTGACAGTTTCACTTTGATAATTTGGAATCCATACAGAGGTGAGATAATTGTGTAGTGCACCATATGGTAAAAAACTGCGGTTATTAGTTTAACAGGGCCGGACCATCGAGTTTTAAGCTTTCTCGAGAATATCTTTAGACGAGAGTTGAAAAGTAAGACTTGATCACCAACATTGAAAATGTGGTTTTTGATCCTTGAGTCATGAAGCTTCTTCATCCTCTCCTTATAAATCAAAGAATTCTTGTATGCTTGAACACGAAGCTCATTAAGTTCATTAAGTTGCAGCTTCCGGTAACCGCCTATGGTTTTAAGATTGAAATTAACATGTTTTAATGCCCAATACGTTCTATGCTCTAATTCGATAGGTAGATGACACGACTTTCCATACATGAGCTTGTAAGGGGTACAACCAATTGGTGTCTTATAAGCGGTACGAAATGCCCATAGAGTGTCATCAAGCCTATCGGACCATGAGGCACGGTTTTCTCCAACCGTCCTTTCTAAAATACGTTTCAAACCGCGATTTGACACCTCCACTTGTCCGATCATTGAGTGGCCCCATACTTATACATTACTTTAGCAAATTTGTCATTACAGAAATGGGTCCTACGATCGCTGATAATAGCTCTTGGTGTT
>BQNB010139880.1:0-10138 GCA_026074375.1 Tanacetum coccineum
GATTATTATATGGTTATGCTTAATGGTGTATGCAGTCCATTTCCATTATACATGTAGCATCAGTGACAGTCACTAACATTTTGTATCTTCCTTTTTCGCAGTTGAATGAGTATTTGCAAAATGGTGCAGTTTCAAGACCAAAGTCACATGAAACGCGGTATGCTTCGGTACGGGAACGCGAAACGGGTACGCGGTTCGCGGGGTCTTTAAAATTCGGTACGAAGGGGGTAGGCTCATTTCGGTACGCCCCGGTTCGCTTTGGTTCGATGTACCATATAATTTGGTACGATGTACCCAATTTGGTACGATGTACCATATTATTAATAATATTATTTTTCTAAATTAGTATACATATAAGCCAAAATGCCAAATATCATATGATATATATCAATACTCAAAAGATTTACTCAAATGTTTGAATTCTAAATTCTGAAACATATACCCAAAAGATTAGATCATCAGAATATACCCAAAAGATCACAAATTCTTTGGTACACCGTACCAATAGACTTCGGTACGCCGTACCAATAGACTTCGGTACGCCGTACCAATAGACTTCGGTACGCTGATTGATGTGCTTTGGAAACGCCGAATATAGTGATCCAGATCGCGATCCCGAGCGATCCGAGTGGCGATCGTACCGCGTTTGGGTACGAACGATCCGAAACGCGAAACGCGGCCGAGTCAGCATTTCCTGTGACTTTGAACAGAACTATTGAGATGAGATGTCGCACCTGAGTCCATGTGCTAAGCACCGGTTGAGGGGTCATGAAGAGTGCCGGTAGTAAAGGCACTCGGTAAAATAGTAGCATGTCCAGTAGTAGTAATGGGCCCAGAAGTATCGGGCTGGGCCGTGACCATAGCGGGTGGCGGTTGAACCTGCTGTTGGGCCAAAACAAGAGATGGACCGGCTGAGTCCAAACCTGCTGTGGTGTACATCAAGTGGGCCTGAGTGGGTGACTGGGCCAGCGGGTGGTTAAACCCAGGTGGGGGAAAACTGAGCCTGGCCATTTGCATCATGGGTTGTCCCTGTGGACCTGGGCTGAGTGCGACAGAATTGGAGGCATAAGGTGGGGTGGTACTTGTAACAATGGACCCCGATTGTAGCCCCAATTTTTCCAATAGTTTCATTAACAATTCATCAGTGACATTATTTGCAATACTAGGAGTACTACTGGATGGTGGTTTAACATTAGAATCATGCACGTATCTACAATTGCTACCGAACCGACAAGATCCTTTTGCAAAATTAAAGCATGGGCGCGATGATTTAACTTGTGATGAGGAGCGACGATTTGTACCTGATTGGGCCATTAGAACCATAGGTGAAGACGAGTCTATCGGTGAGGCAAGGGCTTTGGTCCGCAACCTCATCTCCTCGGCAATTAGTAGTGAGCGCACCGTTTTGAGATCGGGAAACTTGTCTTGATAATGCATATAGCCTATCACTTGTTCATACTTATCGGGAAGACCTTCAATTGCATAGTGAACGGCGTCCTCTTCATTAACATATGATTCGATCTTTTGGAAATATGACGCCATGCTTTGATCCCCAAGTTTGATGGAGCACAATTCCGCCTTTAAGGCATTTGTACGGGATCTCTTGTTGTCTTTGGCAATGTCGGCAATAAGACTCCATGCTTCCCTAGCGGTTTTCGGACGTGCCACGACTAGCCTAGCTCTTAGCGGGTCGGAAAGAGTGGTGAAAATCCAAGATAAAACAATCTTATCCACCTTGATTTCTTCCGAAGTGAGTGGCACGACAGAGGTGGAGCTCGGTTCAGTAGTAGGGTTATGAAGAAATTTGTCGACTTCATAACTTGAACATAATTGCTCAAAAAAATATTCCCATGACCCATAATTCCAATTTTCTAGATCAAGTTAGCCCGGTACACGGGTAAGGAGATGATGGTGCGTGACAAGTACTAGTTTTTCCGAGAGTGGAGTAACGTTGGTAGTAACGTTGGATCCGGTCATTATGGCTGTGAGAGAGAAGTTTTAAGATTTAGATGGTGAAACAGTGGTTACGTGATAAGTCATGAACTTTTTAGGGGGGCAAATTAAAACAATATCTCAAAAAATGGAAAAATTCACACTGTTTCCGGTGAGGGGGCACATGCCCCCCATGTGGCTCCGCCCCTGACCTTCGCTTCTTCGTATATTTTTTCCAGAAGGCTTCTGCTTCTTCAAAATATCTTCTTTGAACATAACTCCTCACACACGTGTGGTAAGAAAATTCGATCATTTTGCCATTTTTCAAGACTAGATTGAATGATCTAACCTCCTTTGAGATGCCATGACCAGCGACCTGTCAGAATTTAGATAAAGTTCAGCTTCAATTAAACATATTTTAAGCATATTTTAAAGTGCAAAAACCAAATATTAAAAGGTTTACCGTGAAGTGCTTAATTTGAGAACCATCCAACTTTTCTGCCTTCCGCGGATGATGCTCGAATACTCGAGCAACAAATTCTTGATCGGCCTCGCCTAGAGGCTGATAATCCTCGTATCTTCACAAATTTAGATATCAGTATAACCATGGGCGGAGACAAAGGGGGGGCCCAAGGGGCAAGTGTAAATTTTAGTGTAAATTTAGTGTAAATTGTAGTGTAAATTGTAGATAAAGGGGGGGGGGGGGGAGGCTAGCAAAAAAAATTGTAGTGTAAATTTTCGAAAATATCCGATTTTTTTTCGTAATTTGCCCCTCCTAAGAATCATTTTGTAGTGTAGTTATTAAAAAATATCGAAGTGTGCCCCTCGAGCCAAACTTTCTGGCTCCGCCCCTGAGTATAACAGTATTCATGATAAAAGAGTGAGAACGTATAAAAGATATTACCTATGAATTACGTTTTCAAGCGTCTTTATGGTTGGCTCAATATCCTTCACAAGTTTTTTTTCTTCACTTGTGAATTTAAATTCATTCATCTTTATACGATAATACTCCATAATTCCAATAATCGGTAGACCAAGAAGTAGAGACCACAAAATTATTTGCAAGACTGTTGATCCATGCGCGAACACGCCAACGCCCCATATGACCAACCCCGCATAAGAGAGAAATGCCGATGAGCCCTAGAAAAGTCCTTAACTTCTTGGCATAATCCCCTAATTCTGTTGCAAGAAGAGTGAGAGCCTAGAAGTGATAAAAATCCACAAATAGCCAAAATACTTGCTACTTGAATCTTCAACCAGTGTGTCTTTATAAATTTGTCCGAGTAATGCTCGGCAGCTGATGTAATGAACGCCAAAAACCCAATGATTCCCGCATAGAAGAAGCCTAACCAACCAAGTCTGTTCATAAATACGCAGTTCAGCTTGCTGTCGTTTGGGTCCACAGGCAAATCATTTACTCTAGCTCTAACACCATATCCTCCTCTGTTAAAACAGGATGACTCCTTAAAACACGACTACGACCCTTGCCTCCTCCACCCCTACCTGGTCCAGATGGATTGTAGTACCTTTCACCTTCAGCAGGTTTCAGGGACTCATTGATGCTTAAAGACTGTTGGAACAAATAAAAACAGTTTTAAAACGTTAAAACAGCCTTCAATGGTAAAGTATGGAAACTCATTTAGTTATGATAGGGGAGATTTTATGCTACATTTCTTATACTGGTCAAATGGATTAAGTGATCCAAAAAGTACCTAAGGTGTGCTCTTTTACATCATAAAATCTCAAAAACTTAGTCTATCTAGAAATTCATATTAATATTACATTAATAACTTTTTTGTAATCAAATTTATAAAAAACATAGAAATTATATAAAAAATATGAACTCCGCTTGCATGCAAAAACAATGTATTAGTGAACTGCTGAAGAGGTTTTAATGAAATAAAAAAAATATTACAAGGTAGTATAAAAATACTAGAAAGCCTATCTTAATAATATGATGGTCAGAAAGGTAGGAAGCTCAAGGCATTTTTTTTTTTGGCTATATCAAAAAGTAACAATATAATCTTATAAAAAATCAAACAGTGGATTCATAAAATCTTCCCAACCTCCAAGAAAACTAATGAATGTTGCTAGGCTCACGCGGAAAATATTAATGCCAGAGTATTTCATTCAAATTAAGAAAAAAATGGCCGATTTTCACTGGAAACAAAATATATGTGAGTTATTGGGTCATAAATCCATACCTCATTTTTCAATTGAGCTTCTTCAAGTTTATCCCAGTCTTTTGCTGGTCTTGGAGAAGGATATGGAGGTCTTTGATTACCTACATAACGTATTTAAAATTGATAAGAGTGTCCCAAGATCAGAAAGGACCACAAAAAAAAAAAAAAAATAACCCAAAAGCACCAGCTGAGTTTTTTCAAGGCAAACAGTATCTTATGACATCTCATATGGGCAAAATAGACAAAATTACAACAAGTATATCATACCGCTCAAGTTATTGAATTTAATATTGGCCTGAGCGCGGTCAGAAAAAAGATAAGAGCTGTTAGGATCGATGAATGCTTCTTTTTCCTTTACTGCGAGATCAGCGGATGACGTCATTGGACTTGATGAAGAACAAGGTTCTGGAATGATAATCTAATGAGTTTAGGGTTTATGAAAATATAACGCTTTTTATAGTGGTGGGTGGTTTGTGTAAAGGGAAATTACATATATATTCCTTTTTATTACATATCTATATCCAACAAAAATGGTAATTGCGAGCGAATATCTCTACTAATTTATAAAGCAATAGCCAATTTTTAAAATTAGTTAAGTAAAAAAGATTACTATAAAAAGAAGTTTTAAGTAGTGCAAATTCTTATGCACGTTGTACAATCTTTTTATGCAACCAATAAAATTTTGCGAAACAATATAACACCCTCTTTAAAAGCCATTAAAAAGGCTGTTACATTCCAAGTTACAAAACATAATGTATAATTTTTTTATGCAAACAATAAAATTCTGTCAAACAATATAACACCCTCTTTAAAAACCATTAAGAATGATGTTACATTTTATCACTATAAATATAACTACAATCTATTTCACACACCACACAAACAAAGACACGACAAAAAAAATACTCACTATTATCTCATCTCATAAAAACTATCATCCACCACCCCCACCTTATCACGCCGACCCTATCACCGGACGTCACTACCAAGCCGGACGTCACCACCACGCCGGACGTCACCAGCCGCTGTTTGCCGCCGTCTCTGCCGATCTCTCGCCGGAATGACCGGCTGCCACCTGCTCTCCCCTACTTTAGCTTGATCACCATATGTTGCCAACCGCTGCTACCTTATCAACATGATGCACATGACTGTATCTCTTTCTTTCTTTTTCCATGGCTTGATGTTCTTTGGTGAGTTTTTCTTTACTTTTTCATCTTCTCCTTTTTGATCTATAAAACCAAAGTAATATCCCTCCAACCTTAAGACTTGTAACAGCTGAAAAAAAGTAACAGCTCTCCAATATTGCTATAATCATGCCTTAATAATGCAAAATCTTACCATATCCTTAACAAAATGCCACTATAAAAACATGTCGCACGTAATAGGTACAATCTATACTACTTTATAAAGCACTAGTTTCATAGCCCGCCCGGATGGGCGGGCTAGCTTCATAAGAAAAATTGCAGAAGAATGAAAAAATAGGAAAACATCCATGATTTTTTTTTAGATGTATGGTGTGAGATGAGTCCCTAGTATCCAATCCTTTTTGGTTTTTCAATATAACTCTCTCAAAATGTAATTGCTACGCTAATTATTATCTACTTCTTATAAGCAATAGCCAATTTTTAACAATTAGGAAGTACTTAAAAATTTTTATATAAGTAAAAAAGATTACGATAAAAAAAAGTCCGTATGTAGTCGCAATCTTTATGCTTGTTGTTACAATCTTTTTATGCAACCAATAAAATTCTTGCCAAAAAATATTACACCTCTTTAGAAGCATTAAAAAGGCTGGAGTTACATTCAGTTACAAAACATAAATATATAATCTTTTTATGCAAGCTGTAAAAATTCTGCTCCAAACAATATAACATCCTTTTTAAAAACCCATTAACATGTTGTTACATTTCTATCACATAAAAATAAACTACAATCTATTTCAACACCACACAAAACAATGAACAACAAAAAATATACTCAGTTTTTTTTCTCTCATAAAAATATCTATCCACCACCGCCACCTCATCACGCAGGCCCTTTTTTTAAAACCACCATCGGACGTCACGAACACGTCAGAACGTACCACCACGCCGGACGCCACCAGCCGCTGTTTGTCGCCGGACGCCACCAGCCGCTGTTTGCCGCCGGCTTCCGCGCCGTCTCTGCCGATCTCTCGCCGGATTTATGATCCGGCTGCCACTGCGTCTCCCTACTTTAGCTTGATCACATCTGCTGCCAACGCTGCCTACTATTATCTAACATGATGCACATGACTGTAACTCTCTTTCTCTTTTTTTTCCATGGCTCGATGATCTTGTGTGAGTTTTTCTCATTTTTCATACTTTCTCATTTTTGATCTATAAAACCAAAGTAACATCCCTCCAACCTTAAGACTTGTAACAGCTGAAAAACAAGTAACAACTCTCCAATATTGCTATAATCATGCCTTAATAATGCAAAATCTTATCATATCCTTAACAAAATGCCACTATAAAAACATGTCACACGTAATAGGTACAATCTATACTACTTTATAAAGCATTTAGCCCATCTATTTTTAGAAGTCTTAAAAAATTAAGTAAAAAAGATTACTTTATTAGGAATAGATTGTAACTATTAGAAAATGTAATCATTACACATTCTAAAAGCCTTTAAACTCTTTTAATAGCCAAAATTTGTAACACCCCAAAATATAGTACAACAAATTAAATGGCAAAAACTGTAACGGCCATATAAGTTTTTTAATTCAAGCTCAACTTGTAATGCTAACATGATTTTTGTCATCAATTCAGTCGCAGATTGTAAACTGTTGCTATTCTTGTGGTCCATTTGTAACGGTCCTTAACATCATTTTAGTGTTAAACACAAAACTCAAATACGAGTATAAAAACTCAAACACCACTAATAAAATTCATTACACATTTTTCATCACTCTATTATTATCTCTCTTAAACACAAAACCATTTATCTTTCTTTATAAAATATTTAGCCATCTATTTATAGAGTCTTAAAAAATTATGTAACAAAGATTACTTTATTGGGAAAGATGTAAATCCTATTAAAAAATAATTCCATCATACACATTTTAAAGCTTTAAATGCCTTTAATATGCAAAACTTGTAACACCCCAAAACATGTAACAACCAATTAAATGGTAAAGTTGTAACGGCCCATATACGTTTTTTAAAACAGTCAACTTGTAACTGTTAACATTGATATTGTCATCAATTCAGTCAATTGTAACTGCTGCATTCATGTGGTCCATTTATAACGGTCCATTAAACACTCATTTAAGTGTAAAACGCCAACTCATATACGCGTATACAACCTAAACATACTAATTAAAAATATCATTAAACCCATTTTCATCACTCTATTTTATCTCTCATAAAAACACAAAACACCTTTACAACACACCTCGCTTTCTTTCTTCAAACACCAAATTTCGCCATTCTCCATATTAGATTTTGCCTCCGCAACGTTTAGTTCTGCCGCCACCTTTGCCAACATCATGTGCTGTCAGCCGCTACCGCCGCCATTGTCTCCGCCGTCTGCCAAGCTAATGATCATGACTTTGGAGGAATACGGGGGTGTTTTTTTGTGATTTTTTTATAAACCAAAAGTAGTAGAATTAGAATCACGGGTACAAACGAGGAGGGTTTTTGGAGATGAATGAAGAGGGTTTAAGATGTTTGATTTGGGATGATTTTGTTAAAATGTTTGATGACATCATGTTTAATTGTTGCAAGGATGATTTCAAGAAATGTTAAGGGCTTACATCGTTGATGTCAAATGCTAAGGTTTGATGGATTTGGATTTTTTTTGGGATAGAGTCTTATGAATTAATGATTGATCTGCAAAGCATTCGTGATCATGAATCTATTAACTTTTGATGAAGTGGCTGAGATTTTTAGTTAGTTTTTTTTTGTTATGTTAGTGATTTGGTGATTGAGTTTTTGAATGCCAATGCTTCGATGATGATGATGATAACCCGTTTGGCGTTTTATTTTTGTCGAATTGTTAGAATTTTAAATATTTGGTTTTGTGATTATTGTGGTGTTTTGGAATTAGTTCAATTTACTTAACTACTACTTACGTTCTACGGTAATTTTCTTTTTTTTCTTTTTATTATGTAGTGATTGTTTACTGTTAAAAATAATTATTGAATTTGTCCAAGTTTATCATTTTCAAATCTTAAAAAAAGAATAAGCAATATCATTAAAAAAGTGTTGTATACACAGCTTAAACATCCATTGTAACGGCCTCCAATTATTAATTAAAATCGTTGTAACCGCTTAAATTCATTACTTATCAATAATGATTTATTAAAAATGTATAAAAACCGCATCCATAATATAAATCCACACAAACCATTTCATATCTCCCACACACAAATGTTTTTTGTTACAGCAAAAATAGTCTCTCAATATACTCTCGCTTTCACTCCTCAACTCTTACTGGTACTTACTGCAGAGATTTTTTATTTTTTTGTTAGAAAAACGCTTAGCCAGATAACATTTGCTCGACGCAAAATATAGTCACAGGGTACCCGCCACCGCATTGCGCGGGTACCCAGCTAGTATCTTTGTAAACATTTAAATCAGTCATATATATCCAATTAATTGTTTTATATTTTTTCTAAACCCAAAAATACATGATAATTAATATTCCATCATAAAATGTCTATCGTACCCTTTGTAAGATTAGGGTTTTGCTAAACTCTGCCCACTGGCAGAGGTTAAAGTGTATTTAATACACACAAAACTTTCCTATTAATCAAAAAATGTATTAAATAGACTCATTCAAATATAGTAATTTATATGTTCATTTAATGTGTAATCATTGCATTTTCTTGTTAATTAGGAAAGTTTGTGTGTACTAATTACACTTTAACCTCTGCCCGGTGGGCAGAGTTTAGCAAAACCCGTAAGATTATTATACACCTTACATATTCATCTGTAACTAGATAACAACACCTTTACAGCAAAAGAGATTTCTTTATACGACAACCAATCTTCCGTTCCATATAAACTCAACCAGTGATGGCCATTTCTCTTTCTCTAGATCCGTTAGACCAACCGCTGGTAACTCATCCTTCACCGTTGCCGGAGCAACTTTTGGCACCGTTGAACCATATCGAATTAACTAATAGGAATTGGGTTGTGATGATACTAAGACAGATGTTGGTTTCAAATGTATTGCTTCTGATGTTGTAGGTATTATGATGGTTGTTAGAGCATCACTAGAGAGCATTTTTGTTTTTTGTTTTTAAGTATGTTGTATGTCAACAATGTTTGGAAGATGAAACAATTTACTTTCATATGAACATTTAATGATTCTTTTATAAGTTCAAGTATTTAACAATATAAAAACCAACACTCGTCTTCACATCGATGAATATTTCGAGTTTTAAAAGTATGGGTTAGCAGGTAATTTTTTTTTTTTTTTTTTTTTTTGAACGGCACGGTTAGCAGGTAAATTGGTTGCTATAAATTAGATATGGGTAGAATTGACATTTAACATTGAAGTTATAGTTATTAATGTATTTTTGAGTTTTAAATATATATAAAAATATCAATCAGATATATATGACAAATTTATGGATTTGAAAGGATATATATGCAATTATAAGTTTAGGTCGGATATATACGCAATTTCAAGTATTTAGAAGGACATATATACAATTGCACTTTTGTGTAAATTGTAGTGTCATTGCTTAGGGGTGTTTTCGTCATTAACACAAAAAGGCTTAGAGCGTAGGGAGGTATCATAACGCAGGGGCACGGTGTTATGCCGACATGGCTCGGTGTTATCGTGTGTTACGACACTGGAGCGTTGCAACGCCGTTGGTGAGGGTGTTAAGCCACCAACGTGCGTTATAACATTTCCTTTTTCTTTTCGATTTATATGTGTGTGTATATATGTTTATTGCAACGCCTTTTAAACATAACCCTTCTCATTCACACCACTATAATTGTGATCGATAGTGACAAATTCATACACCACTACAAATGAGGCGATGA
>BQNB010139881.1:0-17491 GCA_026074375.1 Tanacetum coccineum
ATTTATTATTAGAACTAGGTTTAGCATAGGTTTAACCAGTAATTAGAATTAACCAGATTAATTAGTTTAACTAAAATACTAATAGAATATAAGGTTAACGACCTCGCTTTTAGTGTCTGACACCATGCTTACCATGAAACTTCACCTGAACAGGTACACTGCCCGTTAAAGTGTTGTTTTAGGATAAGTTGGCTAAATATAAATTTAAAACTTGGTAATCAATAAATTGACCCTACATGACAACACATCATCGCCTCAATCACTTAATTTACTTAAAAAGCATAGGAACCCTTTCAGAGAGGGTTAATAATCTGTATAGGTTATTAGACTAGTTCTTGGGATAGTTGAGATTAGTCACCATGACCTGGTTGCCCTACCTTTGTAACTTTCGGGGGATTTGAGATCACAGGAATTATAAGACAGACTAAAGATATCTATTCAGGTTTATCGACTTTAGAAACCATTAATGAAACCATAGTGTAACATTGCCCAGGAAAACGTAGTTATAACAATAGTAATGAAATGGCAAGGCTAGCATGCTTCTCCCGCTGATGACTTTTATCTCTTTTAATTTTTGCATATTTACTTTCTTGTTATTTTCAAAATCAATCTCAAACCATTTTCAAAATGTTACACTTTAAATTAAAACTAATTAACACTTAGCTCATGGGACGACCTCAAATTTACCATCCCTACACTACTCATGATCGGGTTCTCTGCCTGTTAGTGCGTTTGTCAGGTGAATCAAGTTTTATAAATTTAAAACTTGAACAAAATATATTTTAAAATAAAATACGCATCAAGTTTTTGGCGCCATTGCCGGGTAGCTAAAAATTTAGTAATAATTTGAATTTTTGTATATATTGTATTCTTTTGTAAATGTATTATGCTAGTTTTTTTTGTAAGTTTTCAGATATGGGAGATGATGTAGATATTAGCATGCTCACCATGGAGCAATACCTGGCTTTGATTCAAAATGACATTAGACTGGGCGAGGTGAAACCCAAAATTAGCAATGACGTCAAATTCAAAATCAATAGCAACTTTATAAGGTAATTAAGAGGTAAACTTTTTGCAGGTACTGATGATGAAAGTGCCCACAAACATGTGCGGAGGGTATTGGAGATTATAGATCTCTTCCACTTCTCTAGCGTCACTCATGATGCCGTTATGCTTAGAGTATTTCCTATTACCCTCAAGGGGCGGGCCTTAAGGTGGAAAAAAGGCTTCCAGCAGGAGTGATCAATACTTAGGGATATTTTTGAGAAAGAGTTCATCTGGCAATAATTGTTCACCTTTTAAAACTACCATGAAATTAGAAGAGATCCGCAATTTCAAACAAGAGATGTACGAGACATTGTATCAAGCTTCGGAAAGCTATATTGATCTGCTGTTTAAATGCCCGCAACACGATCTAAATAATCATCAGAAGGTTTAGATCTTCTACATGGGATTAGACATCTCTATCCGCAAACTGCTCGACTCTAGAGGGTTCATTACTTTAATGACACTAACTCAAGCCCTTAAATCAATACCAGTCATGACAGACCATTCACATGATTGGTATGATGAAGCAATCACTAGGGAAAGAATCAACAATAGTCCGGATAACATTGGTGCCATTCAAGAATGTTTCAAAGGGGTACATCTAACCAAGGAGTGTCCTCTAAAAAATGAGGACAAGGCAGTTGAGCAAAGCAAGTATATGAGATCCTTGGAGGAAACCATCATCAAAATTTTCAAAGACTTAATTAAAATATAGGCCGCGGATAATGAATGGATTAGGAAATTCATCAAAAACACAAACTCAAACATAAGGGTACTTAAAACTACAACAAAGAACCTGCATGAAAAAGTGTTGATCACACTTCAATAGATCTTTAATTCCTTATTCTTGTTAAGGTTTTGTTATGCTAGATAAATCTAACCCAACTATAGTTGAAACATTGTTGAATATATTAAAGATTATGTTGAAACTAATCTTTAATCAATAAGAAGAATTCTTAATGAAACATTAACTCTATGAAACATTAACACAATTCTATGAACACACAATTCAACAAACAATAAAATCTCCAATTTTATTATTACAAATAATACGAATACTCTCCTAGTATTAGGGTTACAAAACCTTAAAGCTATGATAACTCTATGAATGACACATTTTGATTTGATACATATATAAAATTCTATGCCCTAGGACCTCCTTTTATACACCAAGGAGTCCTAGTCAATTTACAATATATTCCTAAAACATAGAATATTCTCTATGATTTGTTCTATAAATAACTAATACTTATCAAGTAAGTAATCTTGATTTCCAATCTATCTTTATTCTTTCTTCTATCTTTATCCATTCTCTTCTAACAGTAGAAACTCTTTTAGCAGTCTTAATCTTTGAGCAGTTATAACTTTTATACTAGCAGCATTAACTTAGCACCAGCAGTAGTATTTTATACACCAGCAGCATTAACTATGTACAAGCAGTAGTAACTACTTAGAATATTTTCTTCAATCTTCACCAGCAGTACTAACTTTACACTAGCAGTACTAATATATACTAATAGTAGTAACTATGAACTAGCAGTACTAACTTTATACTAGCAGCACTAACTACTTAGCATATTTTTCATTAAAGTTAATGAACAGCACTAACTTTTGCTTAGCAGCAGTAACACAAACCTTAGCAGCAGTAACTTCAAGAAGGCTTTTAATCCTAACAATCCTCCCATAAACTTGATATTTATCTCCAAAATCATCAAGTTTCTTCATTAAAAGCTTCATAATTACCAGGAGGATGCTTCCAAATACTTCATTTAGGTACATAGCCTTCCTTAAGCTGTTTCTTGACCAATCTAAGAAGCTTAAATGCCATTTCAAACTCATAATCAACTTGAAGCTTCACATCATTGAACATCTGATGTAGTGTATGATTTGTAAGTGGATAGATCTTCTCAACCAACATATAAAATAGTACGTTCTGCATTGTTACACAATGAACTCTACAAGAACCATAAAGCTTCCAGTTCAGCACTTTAACTAATCCTTGTTGATTCTTCTAAACGTTATCTTCAACATGATGTTCAAACATGGTTTTCAAATTAAGAAGTAAGAAATTATCCATGTAATTCATTGGCTCTATCTTCTTAAATCTTGCTTTGACTATACTCTAAAGAACTTCCAAGTCTTCTCTGTCAAAGTTTTTAAGCATCTTTCCAAAAGTTAAATACATCTGAGTCTTACCATCTGCTATGATAATTTGGAAATAGCTTTTCTTTCTTTCTTTATAGATCTTGTAGTCAACAATGGTTAGAGATTTAGTAGATAAAGGTGTAGCATCAATAGTTACATCATCTCCATCATCTGGAATTATTTCTAAACATTGCTTAAGCTCTTCAGACTCTTTGTCTTCTTCCAACTTTTGCTTTTTAGATATTTCTTGTTCCAGCTCTTCTCCTGCTCTCTTTAAACTGCTCTCATGTGCTATCTCTGCTTCTGCCTTCTTGGAACTCTCTTCCACCATCTCAGTTCTGTAGTCAACAAAGGTATTCACCCTTCTTATTGCTTTGTCAAATAATTCTTGAATATTGGTAAAGGACTTATTCTTCAAACTTTTGGGCTTCATCCTTCCATGTTTTTTAGATAAGTACACATGATACTCCTTTGTTGAGCTCTTGTTGGTGGTCTGTTCCTCTTTTCTTCTGCTCTCTTAGCTGCAAAATGTTTTCTTCTTTGTTCTAAGAATTGTACAAACAATCTTGCCTTTTCAACATTAGTAAATTCATCTTGCTCTTGAGCTTGCAGGCTTTTAGCCAACTGATAATCAGCATCAATTTTAGCCTAAACATCATCCCAAGCTATGTTAGCTTCTTTAACTTGTTGAGCTTTTTCTCTGGCAAGCCTTTTCTTCTTCTTCTTCTTCAGCTTATAGCTTGAAGGCAAGTTCTTCATCAAGCCTGAGTAGTTCTTTCTTAGACATTTTCTTCACAGGTTCTGGTTCAACCATTTTGCCTTTACCCATTGTCCTGAACCTTGACCTGTAATGGTTGTTGTGAAGAAACTGTTGGTGTAGGTGCTTGCTCCTGTTCATGAATAACAAGCCCTTTTGCTCTGGGTCTTGTGCTAACAGCTGTAATTGTTGTAGCATCAGTTGTTGTTGTAAGTGTTGGTGTTGTAGTTATTGTTGTAGCCTTGGGTTTTGCACTCTTCAATTCTGCCAGTGCTTGAGCCAAAGTCATTTCAACATCAGTTATTGCAGTTGTTGTAGTTGTAGTTGTAGCAGCACTAACTGGAATTGTAACAACAGTAACTTCTTCAACCACACTTCTTGTTTCCTCAGCAGTTTTAACAACATCTACACTTTCAACAATCACCTCATCACCATCTAAGTCATTAACACCAAACATATCTTCATCAGTCTGAACATTGACCAAGTAAATGTCTTCATTAGCATCAATATCAGCTATCCTCCCCTGTTTGGATGCATCCTCTTCACCCAAACCTTCATCTTCAGAGGATTCTACCCTTCTTGATGAACCAACTCTGTATAATCTTTTAAGTCCATGAGTTCTTAACTTATTCCTCCTCTCTAGCTTCTTGACTCTCTTTTTCAAACTTGCAATCTCAGTAGCTTGAGTGGTCTTTGTAGTCTCCAAAGCAAGAACTCTTGATTGTAAAGTTGTACATAATGCCATCAATTCCTCAAGTTTTAGTCTATCCTCACCACTTCGAAGTGTGTTAACCATTCTTGCGAGAAGTGGATTCATTAGAAAGTTTAATTATATTCTCAACCTAGTTAGAAATAGTATCCCCTATGGTTTCTTAGCACCTGGGACTACTACCTAAACTAGTTCCTGAGGAACTTGGTTCATTAAGTGTTGCCTTAGATCGGGTCTTATTGATGTTACCCCTATCCTGCTCGACATCTAAGCCAGTAGTAGTAGTGGCAGCCCTTTCCAAACTGTTATCCATCTCCTCATTGACATCCTCATCGTTGTAAAAAAAAACATTGGTTGTAGGGCCACTAGGCTGAGGTACCTTAGTGTCCTTTCTCTTTGACCTTCTTGATCTTTGTTTCTTTTGAGGTTGAGATGTTGATGGTTGAATAATGGTGGGTGTGTGATGGGGATCAGTTGGCATTTCTGAACCTTCACCCACTTCTTCTTGATCTTGTACCATCATTGTTTGGAATAATGGTGTTTCCCTTCCAGAAAAACCTTTTCCAACCCTTCTCATATTCCTAAATATCATCTTAGTGTGAGAGGGTGAAATATATATTCTGTTGTGAGTAGGCATCCCTTCAAGTTGTTGATTCACAAACACTTGTACAAACCTTGGATACATCAAAAATTTACCAAACACATTATCCAAGTTCTTCACCATACTTTTAAAAATGTACTTTGAAAAGTTGAACTTCTGGTTTGTAGCTAAACAGATAATTGCAGATGCCATAGTGCTACTAAATTCATTCCATGTAGTAGTCTTAGAACTTAGGCATTATAAAATAGTATGAATCAAAAATTTCCATTGTGGGGAAAAGAATGCCTTATAGAATATAAGATTATGTGAAATTTTCTCATACCCTATTAATGTAAGTTGTTCAAAGATGCTAGCATTAGATAGACAATCAACACCTTCATCATCTTCTAGTTGAAGATCTATTCTTACAATCGACTCAGTAATGATTATCTTCTTTCCATCCACTAAGGCTTGTAACTGTACTTCCCTATATGCACCAAGTGTATATAGTGGGATTGATTGTTAGTGCATACTTTATAGTGTGTGCGTTAAGAAAATCCACAATCTGCTCAAACCCTTCACTTTTAGCGGGTTTAGCCAAAAACGCGACCATGTTATGAGTATCAGCAAACTTTAGGTTCGCCATTTGTGCTGGGTTTTAATGATGAATGATGAAATTGTGTTAGGGTTTATGAATAGAGAGTATACGAAAGTATGAAATCGATCAAATGAGTGATTGAAACCCTTAATCGAAGTATTTATGAAAATACCCTCAACAGCATTAACATTCACCAGCAGTTGTAAGTTTATGCCTAGCAACATTAACTTTCAACAGCAGTAGTAAGTTATGCCTAGCAGCATTAACTTCCAACAGCAGTAGTAAGTTATGTCTAGCAACATTAACTTCCAACAGCAGTAGTAAGTTTATGCCTAGCAGCATTAACTTCAATTCCAGTCCAAACACTCTGTCTGTTTTTAATATATTCATCTCTTTTTCTGTTTTTCAACTCACCATTTCTCTCAATTCTTTTACTCATCAAATCGCTCTGTCTGTTTTTTTATTTCACACAGCTCTCTTTCTGTTTTTATTCTCATCAATTCTTTTTCTCACAAAAACTCTCTTTCTATTTTTTACTCCACACAGCTTTTCCATCATCAATCTAACACTTTTCTTTGCTTTTTCGGCAAAATGTTAGTCCAATAACCAAGAAAATACAACACATAGCAATTCATAATAATCACAGTATTAATTACACTTAATAGTATTAAGTATAACTAATAGTATTAACTCAACAGTATTAAGTATAACTAGCAGCACTAATTATACTTAACAACAGAAACTTTTAATGACATGAATAACAGTACTAATTCATATAAAACTCTACAAAAACATAAAGAGATAACAGACTTTAAGGATTTAACATTCCAATACTAGCAATCAAATATTGAAATCTACTTACATCAAAAGCTTTTGTAAGTAAATCTGCAACATTCCTGTCAGTATGGATTTTGACCATTTGAATTAACTTCTTTTCATTGCAATCCCTAATAAAATGATGTCTAATCTCTATATGCTTTGTTTTTGAATGAAAAACATGATTTTTAATTATGCAAATAGTATTGTTATTGTCAATAAAGATCTTAGTATGCATAAAATTGTACCCATAATCAAGTAGTTGATTTTGAATCCAAAACACTTGTCCACAGCAACTTAACAGCAAGCCCACATAAAACTAAAAATCATCAAACAAGACTATTCAACGAAACACTTTTGTTATGGAATTTGCAACCACTATCTGTTTCTTGCACTGCCATGATATTAATCTACATTCAAGGAATTGATAATCTCATGTTGTAGACTTCCTATCCAGGCTTGCTCCAGCATAATCACTAGCAGTGTATGCTATACCAAGATCAAAAGGAGAATTTTTTTATATTTTGGATAGCCAAAAGCCTAATTTTGTTTGAGCCTTTTAAGTACCTAAAAAATCCTTTGCACAGCATGAAGCTGTGAAGATTATTTAGATTGGACTTGGTATCTAGCACAGCACACACTACAAACATGATGTCAGGTCTTGAAGATGTAAGATACATCAATGAACCAATCATTGACCTATACATATGAACATCCACTTCTTTACCATCTTCATCCTTGAGCAGAGGCTTTTGAGTTCTATTGGTGTGCTTGCAGTCTTGACTTTTGTAAACCCAAATTTCTTTAGAAATTCACCAACATATTTATCTTGACTAATAAATATGCCATCCTTCTTTTGTTTCACTTGTAATCCCAAAAAAGATTGTTAACGTTTCTCCCATAGAACGCACTGACATTTCTCATGCATCAAACTCTCAAATTTAAGTGCATAGCTCCTTCTTTTTTGAACCAAAGATGATATCATCCACATAAACTTAGACCAACAAAATATCACCTTGTAACCTTTTGTGAATAAGGTTTTCAATTTTTCCTCTTTGAAAATATCAATGTCTAACAGATATGTGGACAAAGGTTTCCATACCAAGCTCTAAGAGCTGATGTATCTCATAATAGTGCTTTTTCAACCTTATATACTCTATCAGGAAAGTCTGGATCTTCAAATCCTGGTGGTTGACATACATACACCTCTTCTTTAATCTTCTCATAGAGAAAAGCACTTTTTACATCCATTTGATACACCACAAAATCTTTAAATGAAGCATAAGCTAAAAATAGCCTAATTTGCCTATCAATTATTGCAACAAGAGCAAAGACTTCATCATAGTCAATCCCTTCTTCTTGTGTGTACCCTTGAGCAACCAATCTTGCTTTATTTCTTATCACAATTCCTCTTTCATCCTTTTTATTCCTGAAAACCCATTTAGTGCATATAGCCCTTTTTCCATTTGGTAAATCCACCAAAGTCCAAACTTCTTGTAACTTGAATTGTAAAAGCTCTTCTTGCATAGCCTCTATCCAGCTTGGATCTTTCAATGCATGAATTACCTTTGGCGTTCTATCTTAAATGTGGTAATTAACTCAAAAGCAAAGCTTCATAAACAAGCCGGTTTTTGAAGGTCTTTATGGTTTGTTCTTTGTTGACAAATAATGAACATGGAACAAACCCATGCTGCCCTTCCTAATATCTTTGACTTGGATTCAGCTCTTTGTTTGTGTAGCTGATTGCAAATCTCCAATCACTTGATTAAGAGGATGATCTTTATGAATTCTTGTAGTTGGAATAACCACATGCAAGACATTTGCCAAATGTCTTACGCATGTTTAAGATTCAACATCAAGGGGACACCTAGTCCCTTGGTGTGTCCGCCCTTATGGGGTGATAGATAAGTGGGATGAGTTTAAAAACATGTCCCACATTTTGTAAATACGGGTATTATCAAAGTCCGATATTTAAAAAGGTACGCTACGTAAAGGTTTTACGTAAAATACGAAAAATGCGCGTAACACGAAAAATAAAAACGAATGTAATAAAATTATTTCTATGGCATTTTGAAAATATAAGCGTCGATGCATAACGTAGAATTCGCCGGTTCTTTGTAAACGTCACGTAAATTACAAATGTAATCCCAAATTCTCCCGGTTAGTCGTGAGTTCATATCTCAACATAAAAATGAAAAATATAATTAATACTCGAGAAGAAAATAACGACCTAAAATTGATGGATTGTCACGGTGTCCCTTCCAGAAAAACCTTTTCCAACCCTTCTCATATTCCCAAATATCTTCTTAGTGTGAGAGGGTACAATGTAAATTCTCTTGTGAGTAGGCATCCCTTCAAGTTGTTGATTCACAAACACTTGTACAAACCATGGATACATCAAAAAATTTCCCGACACATTATCTAAGTTCTTCACCATACTTTCAAATATGTACTTTGAAAAGTTGAACTTCTGGTTTGTAGCTAAACAGATAATTGCAGATGCCATAGTGCTACTAAACTCATTCCATGCAGTAGTCTTAGAACTTAGGTATTGTAAAATAGTATGAATAAAAAATTTCCATTGTGGAGAAAAGAATGCCTTATAGAAAGTAAGCTTCTGTGAAATTTTCTCATACCCCATCAGTGTAAGTAGTTCAAAGATAGTAGTATTGGGTAGACAATCAACACCTTCAGCATCTTCTAATTAAAGATCTCTTCTCACAATCAATTCAGTAATGATAATCTTCTTTCCATCCACTAGCGCTTGTAACTGTACATCCCTATTGACAGTTTTTGCCTTGTCAGTAGCCCAGAATTGTTCAATGCACGAAGTATATATTATAGGATTAACGGTTAAAGAATACTTTATGGTGTGTGCATTAAGAAAATCCACAATCTGCTCAAACCCTTCACTTTCAGCGGGTTTAGCTAAAAACGCGACCATGTTATGAGTATCAACAAACTTTAGGGTCGTCATTTGTGCTGGGTTTTGATGATGAATGATGAAATTGAGATAGGGTTTATGATTAGAGAGTATATGAGTGAATGAAATCGATTAAATGAATGATTGAAACCCTTAATCGAAGTATTTATGAAAATACCTTCAACAGCATTAACGTTCACCAGCAGTTGTAAGTTTATGCCTAGCAGCATTAACTTTCAACAGCAGTAATAAGTTATGCCTAACATCATTAACTTTCAACAGTAGTAGTAAGTTTATGCCTAGCGGCATTAACTTCCAACAACAATAGTAAGTTTATGCCTAGCAGCATTAACTTCAATTCCAGTCCAAACACTCTGTTTGTTTTTATTTCACACAGCTCTTTTTCTATTTTTATTCTCACCAATTCTCTCAATTCTTTTTACTCACAAAAATCACTCTGTTTGTTTTTATTTCACATAACTCTCTTTTTGTTTTTATTCTCACCAATTCTCTTAATTCTTTTTCTCACCAAAACTCTCTTTCTATTTTTACTCCTTAATCTTGTAAATCCACTTGTGGATTGCTCTTTTCCTGTGATTTTCCCTCCTTTAGGGTTCCCTCCAAAAGCAACACATCCTCCATTTATCTCTTCATAGTCTGTAAGATAGGACATGTTCCCTGTCATGTGCCTTGAGCATCCACTATCTATCACTCCTTGATCCTGTAAATACATTTGTGGATTGCCCTGCACATTGGATAAGAAAATCAGTTTCTTTTGGGGACCCAAGCCATTACTGACTTAGATCTGCCTTGTGCATCAACGTAATCAAACTTTTTTAGGGTGATTGATGCACTGTTATGTTTAGAAATATGGTCTAAAACTTTAGTCTTTAGTTTCCAAACCCAACAAGCTGAGGCCTTAATAGTATTGACATTATTTCCTTTAACAGCATTAACTACTGCTTTTGGCCTAGCAGCATTAACTACTGCTTTGGGCCTAACAGTATTAACACTTTTATCCTTAACAGTATTAACCCTCTAATTAAAATTTCTGTTTTTAAATGATGTATTCTTGTGAATGGGCCTTTTAACAGTTGAGTGTACTATTTTAGAAAGATATGACATTGGTCTAGCATCATTCACTGTTGTTTTTGAGTGAGCAGCATTAACTTGTCTAGCAGTATTAACAGATACTAAGCCAGACTTCATTAGTACTGCTCTTTGAACCATGTTCTTTTTAGGGTAGGAGTGAGTATTTTTGGCAAAATTCTGATGATTCACCCATTTAGCATTGTTCCAAACAGGTTTTACCACCATTTGATAATTACAATCAACCTGCAAGTGATCAAAAATTCCACATACATAACAAGCTTTGTTAAACATCTCAAAATTACTTCCTAGTCTTTAAGACATCATATTATTCCAGTTTCTTTTATTGTCTCTAGGAATGTGAGTGTTTTACCTATTGTGTTCAACTTGTTTAGCAGTTTTCCTATCAGTTTTGTTTGTTTGTTTATCTTTGACAAAGTGGTATGTGCTTAATTACACATAACATTTACCGAGGAAAACATGTCTAAAATGACCAAAATATACCAAAATTACATTGTATTTGTGTGTTTTGTGATTTATGATGTGCAGATAACGGATATCAACAAAAAGGACAAAAACAAAGCCAAAACGGACAAAACCGAGAACAGAATGGAAAGAGTGTGAAAGATCAAAGCCAAAAGGTCAACCAAACAGTCAAACAAAGTTAAAGTCAAGACGAAGTCGTTAATATTTCCCGAGCACGCCATTGGAAGGAGCACGAAATATTGAGTCTAACGGTGCCTTCATCTTTTATTGGGTCGGCCCGACTCCATTTATATGGGTCGGACCGACCCATACTACTTAGAGCTCATGTTAAATACAAGACCAGCCCATGTATGTACAAGATAGTCCAGTTGCCTACTCAAGCCCAACATCAAAAGTTAACCCAACCAAGCCGCTATCTCTCTCTTAATATACGTAGTGTATTAGTCTGTGTGTTGTGTGTAATAGGGCTCTCTTCTCCCCCATTTACATTCTGTATTTTTCCACTTATTTGTGTCAATGATAAAATCTACAACCCTTATCATGTGTGTGTAGATTTGTAGATAATATTTCTCACTGCCGCCTTACCAAATCAAAACATGCGTCACGGGCCCCCACCCCCCCCCCCCCCCCCCCCCCCCCCCCGCACTTCCCCCCCCCCCCCCCCCCCCCCCCCTCCCGGACCCTCCGCCCATCACCATAACCCTCCTAGCGCCACAGAAGAATAGAATCAAGAATAAATGATTTACATGTTGTTCTTCATTAGTATATGTGTGTAGTGTGAGACACTAGTTTCAGAGTAGAGAGTAGATAAGTCAAAGTTGCGGACTGACGTTCTGCGCGTTTGTGTTGTGTATAAAGCGTGTGTGTATGATTAGAGAATGTGTTGTGACGCAGTATCGTATGTGGATCGTGGGACGTTGAATTCCAATTCTAAACTACGGGTTGCGTATGAGATGGACTATGAAACCTATGTGCTCATTCGCGCGCTCGCGCGAGATGTGTGGGACGTGGGTTGTGTGTGTATCACGCCACTCACGTGGCCACTATCTAGGCTGTGTGTGTGGGGGGAGAGATTGTGAAGGGTGTGCGCTCGCGGTTGGTTGGTGTGTAAATTGGGGGGGTATGTAGAGAGATAATGTGCAACGCACTAGCAAGAAATGAACAAGTAGGAACATGACATGTGGCATGGGCAAATTGTTTAAACTCTCAAATGATAGCTAAAGATGATCAAACGGTGTATATTAATGCTTACGATGTAAGCAGATGAAATGGGACACGTGGCACGAGTTGAACGGCGGATCATTCTTAAAATTCATCTGTGATCCAAGGGACTCTCAAATGGAGGCAATGATTGGCAGATAAGGGGTTGGGAATCTGTTATAAATGACGCATGAAATCAACGCAAAAAGAACTTTTATTCATTATTCTTTTTTCAATTTTTTCATTTCCAGTTCTTTTTTTTTCTTTAGACGTCAATGTATTTTTTTAGTTAATACAAGTTGTAATAGTTAGCTTTTTAGCGTGCTTATTTTCTAGCTTATCTCAAGTATTGTAAACACAGCTTTATGATTAATGAAGTTGTTTGTTACCTAGCTTAACTCTTGGCTTATTTTCTTTTCTTTAATCTCATTTGCTTATTTTCTAAATGAAGCTTTTCTTATAGATTTATTTCTTAGCTTAATTTCAGCAGAATTCGAAATAAGCTTCATAATAGGCTTTATTCATTGGTTTTGAGCTATCTAGTTGAAACCAGAATTCAGTTTAAATAGTTGTTTGAGTTTTGCGATTAAGCATAACAAGCTAAACTCCGTCTTGTCGTATTTAATTTAGTTGTGGGAGTGGTGTGTTGGGTGTTTGGTGGTGGCAGATGTGTATGTGTGGATGGTGTGAGACCGCGGCAATAATGCAACCTCGATAAATAGAACAAAAATGAATCTTCACTTAATACATAATTATATCATTCGATAAATGCTTATTCATTTTAGTTTAGATATGTCTTAGTTTGCGATATACGGTATTGTTTGAGTGGTGTCTAGTAGTGTTTCGTGAGATAGAGATAGATGATGGATAATTCTCGTTGTGGGTGGGTTTTTATTGATTTGTCTTTGGTGTGGGTGCGAAGAGAGTGTGTATTGTCGTGTATGTGTGTGGGGCGTTTGGTGGTTGTAAGAGGGTGTTTTGGGAGAGAAGAGTAGAGAGTAGGATTTTGCTCTGGTGTGTAGAGGGCTGTGGTTAAGGGATGTAGTGGAGTGGTTTGTTGTTCTTCGCACGCAGCCCACTCTGATAATTGGTGATAGAATTCAAGCGAAAGATAGAGTAGTGTTGTCATTGATGAGGTATGGTCGCGGGGTTATGTGAGGCTCCTGTATATTCCGGCCCCCCACCTGGGATTAGGATGGTTTGGATTGATTCGGTTGCTAGATAAGATCTTTTCTGTTTAGCTTATTAAGTTAGCAAAAATTTGAATATTCAAAAAAGTGTAAGATTGTTTAGTCAAATAATCGCTCCCTCCTTGAACAAGGCTAGTTCAAAAATTCGTAGTAGAGTTAACGGGTAGGAATTCATGTGTGACAATTAGAATTGTGTTTATGAGTTAATCGGACTTAGGCCCATTCGTTAAGTCCACATTAATCTTAGCCCGATTTTGTTTTTCAGTTGGTCAATTTGTGCTATCAAAATTAAGTTAGAAAGAGTTTAGTAAATAGAAATGATATAAACTGTGTATTTCTAACAGTTTGTGTTTTTTTTTTTATTTGGTGACGAATCCAATTCAACTCATGAGGCGCGGAGCTTACGGGTTTAGTAAGCTAGAAAGAATTTAAATATTTTCTCTAACTTATTAGACCGGGTGGTTATCGTTTATTGAATTTTATCAAGGGAAACTTGGTAATCTTCTTAATTTCTCTTAAGGTTATATTTTATATATATATTTTACGTGTATAAAACTTGTGAACCAGCCATGCTTAGTGTAGATTTATTTTTAACTTTTGATGTTATAACATTTGTCATGTTTAGTTAGTTGATTTATTTGCTCATTTAGTGTTTAGAAACTAGTGCGGATTTAAAATATGATTAGAGATTATTAAATTACGACATTTATTTGGATTAAAGTTTTAAATAAAATAATAATAATAATAAATTACAAAAAAAACATGTAATTTCTTTTAATGTAGGATTTATTTTTAGAAGTTTGCATGTTTAAAATTGAATTTATAATTCTTGCTTATTTTTCTCGTTTTAAATACTCGTTTTTGTTTAATGCTTTACATGTTTAATTGTTTTTATTGCTTTGCTCGTTTTTTTATGCTTTTATTTACTTTATCAATATGTCAAGTAGGATTTAGGAACCCAAATCAAAATCATTTTAAACCATTCAAAACGGGCGATCACGGACTTAACCGATTTTCAATTCACGCTTCGTCAAGGGAAAACGACCCGGGAGGTTTTTGAGACTACGTTGGTAAAAAGTTTATTTCTTGAACCCGACGGAAAATACTTACTATACTATTATTTGATATAATCCTTATATACTATATATATATTTACGTATAGCGTATTCGGAGCGTATTAAATTTTTGGCGCCGCTGCCGGGGAGGTGTGTACAATCATCGAGTTGAAGTTTGTCGTGTTTGAAGACCCTTCCCTCGTGAAGTTAATTTTCCCGTTTGTGAATATTTTCTTTTATTTATAAAAATATAAAACACAAAAATATTTTTCATTTTTTTTATTAGTATTAGTATAAGATAAATAAAAACAAGAAAAACCAAAAAAATAAAAACATTGTCCATAAAAAGAAATAAAAAAAATCACAAGTTGGTAAAAGAACACCAACAAATAATACTTTCAACTGAAGTATTATCCATTAATAAGTTCCCAAACTAAAGATTCAAAAACTTGCCTTTTGTGTCACTTGCGATATACGGCTCACCTTTGAAAGTTAAACACTTTTAGAGAGCTACCGTGAAACGAGTTGATTATTGGTTTAAGTTGTCTTATCTCATTTTGTCTGTTAATAAAATATGTTGCTTAAAAAACTCGAAAAACCAAAAATAATCTTCTTTTTCTTCTTATCCATTTAATTCTTTTCTTAACCCTCTTAATTGTTTAATTCTTATGGCGTCATTCGACTATCGTTGCGCGATTAAAGAATGCTCGTCTTGTGGAGCTTTGTACACTAGAAACTGTGGTTGTTCAACAGGGAGTCTTGAAGACAAGATTCTTGTTCCCATACCCAACTCGTCTCAACGACCCCTTATTCTTGAAAGAATTTGTCTCAATTGTGGAGACCCGGTTCGTGGTCTAAATTGTCGACAATGTGCTTTAATACGAAAGACATTGGAGGAGGTTTTTTAAGATTTCCATGACACTTCCGAGTCATCCGATGACGATACTAACTTCGTTAATGAAAATCAAGAGCAATTCGTTGTCAAACAGGACCCCGGTAAAAATTCCTCGCAAAGTTCTCCACAAATTAACCACAATTATTGTTACGAGTGTGGTGATTTGTTAGATGGAATCTTTTGTCAACAATGCACTTGTAAGTCTTGTGGGAAAGGTGCTCATATTGGTTATAATTGTCCACCGAAAGCTTCGATTATCTCTAATCCGGAACCATGCAATCAAACCATTGATGAGCTCCCACAAACTTTGCCAAGTTTTGATCCGATGTGCTACTCCGAAAAAGAAAATTCATTACCTTACGTCTCAAAACCCAACTTTGTTGATGATTCTCCTAACGTTTTCAACCCACCTCTACAACCTCCTATGTATTCTTGTGAATTTTGCGGGAACGATGCTCGTTATGGTAACTATTGTACACCTCAAGTTTCGTTTATTTATCCGGAACCGTGTTACAATCAAGACTTTAATTTCCCACAAGATTTTCATGATTTTCACCCACAACAATTTCCTTGTTGTGAAAATTGCGGGGGCCCTCAAGAAACTTACCAATGTCAACCAATGAATGAAGACTATTATTATGAGCAAAATTCTTGCTATGATCCTAATTCTTTTGGTTTTGACCAATTTCAACCCCGCAATATACCATTAATCATCCAATCTTCAATGCTCAAAATAACCTTTTCAATGCTCAAAATGAGCTTCTCAATTCTCAAAACAAGCTTATAGAGCAAATGACATCCATATGTGATATGGTTAGTCAGATTATGCAAAAGAAAGAAGAAGAAAAGCGAATTACATAAGAGCAAGCGGCTAAAGATTGATATTGGAAGATTCCTATTTGCTTTGATGATGATGAGGACTACACCGTTGCAATCACACCCGTTTTATCAACCAAGGAGCCCGTTGACTCTCTCATAATGGAGGATGAGCATCTTGACGCTATTCTGGCAACAGAATCGGATGAAGTAATAAAGTCTAGTGTTGAGAACCTTATCCCAATCCTAGGTTAGTTCGAATGAATTTCTGAAGATACGTGTGATGTGCCCATTTGTGAAGATCTTTCCACTTTTGATGTTTTGAACGATCATTCTGAGATTTTATCCGATCTCAACAATGATGGTACTTCGAGTGATGACGATGATTTTGAGGACATCAAGTATGTTAGCTTAAAAGAGGTGAACGATGTTGATCAAGAAGAGAACGGGTTTGAGTTAGAAGATATTCTTCAAATCCAAGACGTTATTCTTCATGAGAAATTGTTGAACATTAGTCGTCTTATTACTAACATCGTATCTTTGAATGACAACCCTACTCCTGATCGTGTGCTCAAGTCTCCTTTTTCATTCACTATCCTCGTCATGGATAGTGATTCGTTCTTTGAGAAGTCTGATACTTCTTTCTCTTATTCGGATAACTCTTTACCTGAATTCAAGACTTTTAGCGATCATACGGAAGAGACGAGAAGTGGCAGTACCACTACTCATGCTAATAACTCTCTTCCCGAGCATGATTCGTTTCTTTATGAGGTTGATCCCGATCAGGGAAGGATGACTAGCGTTGTTATGGACGAAATTTCTAATAATTCGACAAATAATCCTCTTTTGGAACTTCCCGAGTTTGAATCATTTCTCATACTCCTCCGGAACCACCGGATGTTGAGATTAGCTTAATTATTGAGACCGATGCACTCGTGATAAACAATTTTGATGAGCTTAATGAAGACGAATGTTTTGACCCAGGGGGAAGTGAGATTAATGTTTCTCAAAACGTTGAAGATGGTGATTCCTTCACATTTTTCATTTGGACTTTTCTCCCGTTTCTCACTTAACCTGTGGATTCTCCTTTACTTCACTTAGAGCCGGTGGCATCTCATCGGGATGGAACTTTCATGTGCTTTAATGTTTATCCAAACATTAATGAAAGCCCGATTAAGATTTTCT
>BQNB010139882.1:0-17491 GCA_026074375.1 Tanacetum coccineum
GAAAAGCTGATGAGGGATTTTTTGTTGGGTACTCTGTAGTTAGCAAGGCCATGAGAGTATTTAACAAAAGGACCAGGATAGTTGAAGAGACCTTAAACATTAGATTTCTTGAAAATACACATAATGTAACAAGTAATGGACTAGACTGACTTTTTGATGTTGATTCTTTGATGCAGGAAATCAAACTAATGGTATTGCAAGAACTAGAGATAATATTGTTACAGGTCAAGCTGAGAAGAAGACAAAACCTGAACAAGAATACATCCTAATACCTATCTGCACAACTAATCCATTAATCTCTCAAGATCCTAAGGTCAGTGAAGAAGATGCTGAAGAGAAGCCTACTGAAATGGAGGAAAAAGGAGCTTTAGATAAAGATGGGAAGGATGATCAAGCCACAAGAAGTGAGTTTGAAAGGCTACTTCAACAAGAAAAGCATATTGTACATCCTAACAACACTAATAGTATTAATACTGTTAGTACACCTGTTAGTGCTGCTGGATCATCTTTTACTAATGATGATCCATCATCACCAGTTAATGCTGTTGAAGCTTCTAATGCATTTGAGGAACATCTATTTGAAAGATTTTCTCCTTTCAAAAATGCATTTACACTTCCACCTGTTTCAAATGTGACTCCAATGGATGATACTGGAATTTTTGGTAATGCTTATGATGATGAAGATGTGGGTGCAGAGGCTGACCTCAACAACTTGGAAACAACCATGAATGTCAGTCCTATTCCCACAACCAGAATTAACAAGGATCATCCTAAAGACCAGATCATTAGAGACTTTAATTCAGCTATTCAAACAAGAAGAATGACCAAGATTTCTGATGAACATGCTATGGTATGTTACATTAATAAGCAAAGGAGAACAAACCACAAAGATTATCAGAACTGCTTATTTGCCTATTTTCTCTCTCAAATGGAACCTAAGAAAGTGATTCAAGCTCTGGAAGATCCAAGCTAGATAGAAGCAATGCAAGAGGAGGTTCTACAATTTCAACTTTAGAAGGTTTGGACACTGGTTAATCTACCTAATGGCAAGAGGGCCATTGGAACAAATTGGGTCTTTAGAAACAAGAAAGATGAGAGAGGCATTGTAGTAAGAAACAAGGCAAGACTGGTTACAAAAGGTTATACCCAAGAAGAAGGAATTGATTATGATGAGGTTTTTGCTCTTGTTGCTAGGATTGAAGCAATCAGGTTATTTTTGGCCTATGCATCATTTATGGGGTTTATTGTATACCAGATGGATGTAAAGAGTGCCTTCTTATATGGTACTATTAAAGAGGAGGTTTATATGTGTCAACCTCCTAGTTTTGAAGATCCACAGTTCCCTGACAAAGTGTATAAGGTAGAAAAAGCACCATATGGTCTACATCAAGCTCCTAGAGCCTAGTATGAGACCTTGTCTACCTACTTAATTGGAAATGGATTTAGAAGACGCACTATAGATAAGATCTTGTTCATCAAGAAAGACAAATGTGATATCTTGTTAGTTTAGGTATATGTTGATGATATCATCTTTCGGTCAACTAAGAAGTCCTTGTGTGATAAGTTTGAAGATTTGATGCACAAGAGATTCTAGATGAGTTCTATGGGGGAACTCACTTTCTTCTTAGGGTTACAAGTACAATAGAAGAAGGATGTAATCTTCATTAGCCAAGACAAATATGTGGCTGAAGTATTGAAGAAATTTGATTTTGCCACTGTGAAGACAACAAGCAATCCCATGGAACCTAACAAGGCAATGATCAAGGATGAAGAAGCTAATAGTGTGGATGTTCATTTATACAGATCAACGATTGGATCATTGATGTACTTAACAGCTTCTAGGCCAGACATAATGTTTGCTGTTTGTGCTTGTGCAAGGTTCCAAGTTACTCTTAAAATGTCACACCTTTATGCTGTGAAGAGGATCTTTAGATACTTGAAAGGTCAACCTAAATTAGACCTTTGGTATCCTAGAGATTCACCATTTGACTTGGAAGCTTTTTCTGATAGTGATTATGCTGGTGCTAGCCTTAACAGGAAATCTACAACAGGAGGTTGTCAATTTCTTGGCAAGAGGTTGATTTTATGGCAATGTAAGAAGCAGACTATGGTTGCAAATTCTACTATAGAAGCAAAGTATGTTGCTGCTGCTAATTGCTGTGGACAGGTGCTATGGATCCAAAATCAAATGCTTGATTATGGGTTCAACTTCATGAACACCAAGATCTGTATTGATAATGAAAGCACCATTTGTGTTGTGAAGAATCTAGTGTTTCACTCTAATCTCTGCCAACACAAACCCGCCACCAAACAAAAATCACCTAGACACTACCTATATTATGATTTTACATGAACGTATAAGCTCCTATACAAATTAGAAAAGCTGAACAGATCAACGTTAAAAAAACAAAGATTAAAACAAAAAATTAAAAAATAAGCACCTACAAATATTCCAACTCTTCAATTAACTCACCACTCATCACATCCCACCCGAACAGCAAGCCATCTCCTATCATCTCTCTCCTCATCTCTCTCTCTCTACCACTCTCTCTCTCCTCTGTATAATACAAAATCTACTAAATCGCTAATGAACTAGTTCAATTCTAGTCAAAATCACAAAGTCCCTTAAATTAAAAAATGGGATGACTAGATAATTAAGAAGAGACAAAAGACAAAGACACACGGCTAATACTTTATAACTAGGTTTACAAGCAGATGTGGAAGGGAAATAAAATGTAAATATTCCCAAAATAACGCAAACCCCAAATCACCCCCCACACCGTCCCCCACCACACATGCTACGAACCGCCCATCTACACAAACATCTCACCTGCCCCTCCTCCACCCCTCAAACCCTTCCACCAAGTACACCTACAAACACCAACCACAACCCCACCATAATAACCCATCCAACCCCAGTTAAATCAACCATCCGCGCCCCGCAACTGAATCGACACCGTCCTCTTTCAATTTTCAAACAAACAATTATAATAAAAAAAATAAACAATCTTATATAAGTTAATTCTCTTTTTTTTAAGCATTTACAAATCGTTTCAAAACTCAACATACAAACAATAAAGATAAAAAACAAATAAAACTCACTAAAAAAATATAAAAAAAAGAATAACAATTGATTAAATACCATACATCACAATATAATAATCAAAACACACCAATAAGATAACCAAATAACAAACTACCAAAATATCCAAAGAACATATTTTTCCTAAAATAAAAATAATCAAATATTAAAAAAAAAAAAAAATAAAAATAAACAAACACAATACTCCATCCTTCCCATCAACACCTCACCATACTCAGCATAACACAATCACCCCACTCCCACCCTCAACTACCAAACAACCAAACCACAACCAAACAAACCAACACCCTCAAACCAGACACACCTAACCCCAAACCTAGCCAAAAATCACTTACTATATACCACCTAAAAAAGACCTAAATTACCGCCCAACAACACTCATGAGACAACACCACCCTCCAACCACAAAATCTCCCACACACACCCCCTCAAACACTTAGAAAGCAAACCCACACCCCAGGCAAACACACTCTCCACCCACACCAACATAACCAAATCTCCCCTCCCCCACAACCACGCCCACCCACCACATAACCACCGCCACACCAACACACCCACACACAAAAACAATCTACAAAAACAACACCGCCCAGTAACACCAGGAACAAACACATCCCTAAGACTAAAACCAACCACCACACAACGAATTTAACCTCCCAAAACAACACACCAAACCGAAAAACCCCACACACAAACAAACCGAACCCAAAACCCACCCCCCGCAGTCACCCACGATCAGCACCCCACCTCACCCACACCCACAACACAAAAAACACAAATCAAAATAACAAAAGACAAAACACCTCATCCCCAACCCGACTCCCAACATAGTCAACACGCACCCAACCACCCCCCACCTCCCCCCCACCAAACAAAACAACTCATACCCCACACCCACACCACGCAGCACCACAAAACAACACCAAACAAGCACAACCCCGCAAACACCAACATAAATACCTAACAAAATGATTCAAAAATAATAAAAAACAACAAAAACTACATTTTAATACTTTAATATTAATAATATATATGTTTTTATAAATCTAAATACATGAATAATTAACTTTATAAACATTACATATAATTTTAACAAATTAATAAGTGTATAAAAATTTATTTTAAATAAAAACCCAAAACCAAAAAAAAGATAAACCTTTCTATATAAAAATATAACATACCACTTTTGTTAAATATATAAATTAAAAATAATAACTAAAAAATACTATTATAATAATTATTTTAAAACTCTACTTAAGATTAATAAATTAATTAAATAGATTATAGAGTAAAGCAAATGACTACTTCTTTTATATTTAGATTTTTCTTTTTTATTAAAATTACACTAATATAATTTACAACTTTAAATTTATCTCTACTTAAAAATAAGGGCAGTTTGTTGTACTTACATAAAGTTCTAATTTTAGCAGTTTTAAGCCACTTATGGTTAACAAATTTTTTTCACTTCTGTGAACTACTTAGAATTATTCTGTAATTCTTTTTTTTGGGAAATTTTTTGAATTTTTGTTTTTGTGTTGTCTTGAAATTTGTGTTTTATATAATCTACTTATTCCTTAATATTTTTTTAATTAATTCTTACTTTCTTTTTTATTTTTCCCCTTTTTTTTGTATTATTATAAAACTTAATTATTGAATTTATTTAAATTTTTTTATTCTTTTTTAATATTTTCATTTTGAGTTTTAAAATTAAAATTATGATAGAATATTTGTTTTTTATGTTTAATAAAAGGGTATTTAATTCATTTTTGTATAATAGGATAGATTTAGAATTTTTTGTCTACATATTGTGATTTTTACTTATTTTAACTTTTTCAATTTTATTTTTTTCACTTTTTATTTATTATTTAATTTACTAACATAAGATTAATATAAACTATATAATACAAAGAAATATATAAAAAATAATTATAAAACACAAACGAACCCCTCTAACTATCTAATCAATTAAAATGGGAAATTAAAATATATAACTTAACTTATTTTTAAGATACCTAAATTCTGGGAACACACCCATTTTAATTTTCATTTTCTCTACTTTTATTTAATATTAAATACTTTTCTAATTTATCTAATTAATTAAAATTACAAATAAAAAACTAACAATTCGAATAAAATAAAAACATGAAAAAATTAATAAAGAATAAAAATAGAAAAAAAAAAAATAACATATTACTAGTACAAACACTAACCCCAACCAAAACGTGACCAACCACCTCCACCTCCCCAACCCCTATAACACACTAACACACAGACTACCAATCACGATCCGACTTTCCAACCATTTAAACAATGAAATTCACGCTTCCACCATCCCACCACCACGCAACCTGAACCTCCAACCCCAAACACTCCAACCACCCCAACACACACCCTACACCCCCCATCACCCCAACAAAACAACCTACAGAAATTCCCAAAAACCACACTAATACCCACCTGTCCCGCACACCAAACTCACACACACAACACCACACGCGCCCCACTACCACCAACCAACCCCCCCAAAATATGGAACTGCGAATAATTCCAATCTGCTTCGCTACTATCATCGCACCATCCAGAAGATAACGACCAACCAACACCTCTACACCACGACCCCACATGAGGAAATTTCAAACTTCACAGATACCAATTGTAGGACCCAAAAATCACAACACGATCCAAAAAGAAAAGAAAAATCAACCGAATGTAAACGTCGACAAGAAGAACAACCTCCGACCTAACAAACACATCACATGATTCTAGAAACCCCCCAAACGGAATAATACCAACGAACCCATTAAATTAAAAGATTAAGACCTTAGTGCCAAAACCAATTTTTACCCAAGGGAAACTTTCCCTCATAACCTTAAACCAATCATTTTAAAACAATAGAACACCTTAGGTTAATATGGCGATAATAATTTATAAGTGAAAAAATAAATTAAAATAAAATTTTACAACTTATTTTTTATTATTGTTATCATAAAAAGAACAAAAGAAATGATTAAAAAAAAATGTGTTTGCATTTTATTTAATTATATTTTTAATATTTTTTAAAAGAAGTTTTTTTAACACCTAAACCAAAATAGGTATCCGGCTACAACAAACTTACATGGCAAATTGAATATGACTCATCAACAAAAAAACAAACATGATAGCAAAATAGACTCCAAAATACCTTAAGAATTCCAATACCTAGTAATATTAATTTTCTGAATAAACGTAACACGACAAGAACCTTGCAAACCAAACAAACCATAAGGACTCATCCATACCAACGGTCTTAAAACCAACGACATATATGCAAAAAGTATTCGTCACCTTTTAGACAAGAAAACAATCAAAATGCCAAACAGAGAACATAGTACACCATTCTATGATTAACACCCTAGAATAACCAACACGACTTTGGATATCTCAACGAACAACGTGCTAACGAACCAACTTAAGATTCGCGACGACAATACAACAGTAACTGATGAATCTCGCAAACGATAGATTAAAGGGAACCTTACCATCTACGTAACGGCCAACCTATATAATCGCCCAATTCGGTTAAAGAGAAATTCTCTAACCACACAACCACCTCAACCAGGATCTCACATCACATCTTACACTACTATCTACAACAATTATGCAGCCGCTTACAATCCTTGACATATACATACAACAATCACAGAATGACAATGCAATCACAGTCACAAGTCTACGTTGTGTTTCCTTTATAATTATGTTCGTGACCCTAATTTATAATTGCACTTTTCACACGTATACTTCTCTCCAAAAACACATCTCAATGATAACACCACATCTATACATAGCACTTAATAATAATCCAAATAATAACTTAAACATGACAATCTTCGCATCTAACGAACATAAAATCCCTATTGAGCAAATGAAACAAAGTCACACTGACATAAAATTAAAAGCAATCCTCGATTATAGCAACGCATCGAGGTATGAAAAACGAAATAAACGTATGTTGGGCTTCGCTGGGTTTGACTTTCTCTCACAAGCATATAAGTCACCCAACTCCGCGGGTCCAGTGGGGTAAACAATCTCCCAACAATATCTCTTAAGGATAGGGGGATGCATGACTAAACTAATCATGAAGGGGTATATACTATTAGATCCCCATAATGAAAAAGTATATATTTCATATTATATAGTAGTAATTCAAAATATGAAGAATTTCCAAAGAATTTTAGTAGCGAGAACATACATATATACGTATACAATCACTATGCGCAAAATGCAACTATATGAGGACCCTTAAGCTAATAGACAAGGCCCAACCCCTAGTTCTATAAGATAACCAAAGCTCTGATACCATCTGTCACACACCCTCCAAGGCGGAAACAGAGCTAAACAAGAATGGATATCGATCACAACACATGATGTCTAAAATAAAGAAAACTAAAATGAAAACTAAAGTAAAGCGAAAAGACACAAATGTCATAAACAAACCAAACCTAATGTTAGTCCTTTATTAATGAGAAAGCGGCCTCGTTAATAAACCACATGCCAAAACATAATCCAAACAATTCAAGCAAACTCAATTATTCATAGAACAAAAGCAAAAATGATAAGACTCCAATGCATCCACCGGTCCTCTTCTAGCCACGTGCGCCTAACCCTCATGATGCTCACACTGAAAAAGATGCAAAAATACGTCAACACAATGTTGGTGATAGTACATAGTTTTAGGACATCCAAACTAAACCTTTAATAAAAATAATTTTGCTTACGATTATCAAAGAACACATCATATCAGAAACACTTTAAGCTAGTTATCACAAAAACTCCTCAAACATAGCACTAACTATCATAATGGGACAGAACGTGCCCACGATCCACATAACAACCTGGGGTAATCCATTACCCTTTGATCGGAACCACACAGAATGGAATATTATTTCAACCCTCCAGTTAGATTTGGAATGAGTAGGGTTACTACCCTCCAACCGGACTCACACAGATATGGGATCTTATTCAATCCACCAGATTAGAGTTGGAATAGCTAGAAAGCACTACCCTCCTAACCGAGCCACAACAGAAATGGGATCTTATTTTCAATCCCTCCAAATTAAATTTGGAATAGTAATACACTACGCTTCGAACCGAACCTCACAGAAAGCTAACAACATTATCATACTACATATGATAACCACATTAACGTCATGCCTTCAAGTAAAACCGAAATAATCGCAAGCGATTTAACACATTCAAATATCTTTGCTTCATTCCATCCAATGTAAGAAATATAAAAGTGGAACGATGAAACTCACCTTTGCTTTGAGCTTCCTCAAAATCTATCCAACAAGACGTTCAGCACCTAACTACACAAATCAACAACAAATACCTCGTTTACACGCTACTAAAATGCCGAAAGCTTAATGTACATGTAACATCATAATGATTATGTATAAGAGAGAGTTTAATAATACCCCATGGGTCACCTTGACACCATACCCAACTTATCCACTTTCATAAAACAAGTCTTCACTATTTAATCAACAAAATCGTAACCAAACTGCAGAATTTTGACGTGACTTATCCGCATTAAAACCCTAACATAAAAGACCACCAAAATTCAAAACCAAAAATCACCTATGTTCATTAATGAGGTATATAGACTACCTGTGACGTCAAAATTCCAAGTTACATACAAAAAGTACCTAATAAAATCCAAACATCAAAACAATCCCAATTCGAGTCTGGATTGGCGCACTAAAAAGTATTAGGCTTAAAAATCATACTTATACTTGAATTAATTAAATTTTCTTTGGGGGAAATTTTAATAGACCTAAAATCAATATATAACTACTGTGAAGGTCTAAGACCTAATTCAAATTTTAATAGAGGTTTTTAACTTCTCACATTTGACCTAAATCGAACATAAAAACTCAGCATTGAACAACGAATCATGTTTGAATATTTAAATAACGCCTTCCTCTCCCACTTTTAAATTCATGAAACCTATGAGGTTTTGAAAGTAACTCTCTGTAGATATATTTTAGGCTTTTGAAAAATCATTAAAAACTATTCGAACGATCAAGTTACTGACACTCAGCAAGATGACCCTACTAAACTGGCCAATAATTTAACTCCGAATAAACTAACCCTGAGAAACCCTAATTACACAATGCTTTAACATTCATTAACTAATATAAAAACGAATTTAAAAGATAAAGAACCCTAAATTTACGAGATCTTACATGAAACCCTAATCCACCTATTAAGTTTTCTTCTAGATTACAGGAATATAACTATGATAAAACATACAAAATAACTAACCTTGGAAAAACCAAAAATTTTCTTCTCTCCTTTTTCTTTCTCTCAACCGAACCGAACAAAAAGTGAGGGGTGAGAGATTGGGTTTTTAATAATATAGCCTACAAGAATTACTAGAAAATGCCTTAAATTAAAATTGATACAACTAGGTTTTTCCCTTTTTCACTTTCTTTTCTTTTTCCTTTTAAAATTTTCGTATTTTACTATTGCAACCCATAAAGATAAAATTTTTTTATATATTTTTTATATTCTTTGTTAATTAATTAATAATCTGTTATACCTTAAGTTTTAATAAAACCCTAAGCTAATTTGTTAAACCATCTTGCTTGAAAATTACTTTCTAAAAATAACTTTTTATTTCCAAATTCACTTTCTAAAAATAGAAAGTCTTCAAAAAACTCTCATATTTTAACAAACTCATTTCTTTCACAAATGACACACTTCTCATTTTAATCCATCACCTAGAGAAACCTCATAAATAACGCAAAATAAACCATTCTCTTCAAAATACCTAACCAAAATCCCATTATCACTGAAAGTGATTAAAATGAAATTTCTCCATCAAATAACACATTACTCTTAGCTAAAACCTCTAAACCAAACTGTATATTAAATTACGACCACAAAAATACTATACGTAAATACTTAGCACATTAACACAAAACGTTAATACTCAATAATCATTCCTGTGATCACAAAAGCGAACGAAATGAATCTCAACCAACATCATCACCATATCAGTTCTCATTTGAGATAGATACACTCAATAGATTGATTACCAATACCTCATAAATACATATAAACACACATAAACACATCGAATCACATAAACCATACATTACAACAGACATTTAGGTCAACACTACGGTTTGACCAACTTGCTCAAGTCATGGTTGTCACACCATTCATTCAAAACCTATTGCCATATTATTGGCAACACGAAAGCGACCTAAGCGCTTACCATTAATAAAAGTACATAACACATCGAGCCATTGTTAAACAGATAATACGGACGTAATAATTATACAATAAAACATAAAGATCCAATAGAATTTATTCAGCATCAAGGATTCAACACCCGTGCTTTTTAAAGACGGAGATTTCAATTGTCCCTTATTAGACGATGATCACAATTGGTTCAATCCCAATACATCCTATCGGTCATCGGACGTA
Source organism: Tanacetum coccineum (assembly GCA_026074375.1). Classification (NCBI taxonomy): domain Eukaryota; kingdom Viridiplantae; phylum Streptophyta; class Magnoliopsida; order Asterales; family Asteraceae; genus Tanacetum; species Tanacetum coccineum. Next base: position 10,577 of record BQNB010139882.1, read on the forward strand.
TAGACTGATTACATCTAGACCACAACGCATATTCGTTAAACAATTTCTTCAAAATTCCTGATTTATTCCCTTCGACTCAAGGCGTAAGCTATTCTGATTGATCATGTTCCTCCCTTGTGGGAAATGGTGACGGTATGTACCACCCATGAGTCCACTAGGGTTATCGAGTCTTCACGATCACTTCGCACAAACAAGTCATACGTTCAAGGAGTATGTAGCCACAACACTAACTTTAAGTTAGGGGTCGCTTAGTGTTCTATACCAATCCTCCATGCTCAAGATACATTCGTTAATCAACATTACTACTACTTTCCGTTTCGGGGAAATAAGTCTTCTTTACGGCCATCGGTTGCTATAACCATGGCAACACACACCTTTAATGTAGGAGAATAGGAAGAAGTCCTTATCTCCATTTCACACCACCAGATCGAGTTTATCAAAACTCTATTTTCATCCACTTTGGCAATATTCTAATCCTAAGAAGATCTTTTCTCAATGTCGGTATCAGGTTTCTCGGTATCACACCATCTAACCACTTTACCCGTTCAAATTATATGAATGACAAGGCATGCATACATACAATCATTCATGCAAAATGGCACTCAATATTACTTCTAGCTTTCAAGAACTCACCGTTACACGGCATGCGGATGCTCAATCCAACTTCATACTAAGTCTTGCTATATTAAGCAAACGGTCCACACCTTGGGTGATTCAATTATGCATTCGCTTACTAACACATCGACCAAAATCGGTCTTGACAACAAATCTCCACAATAAACTGCCGATCTTCACTGTAGTGATCTAGACCATACAACTTTTCTAGACACGCTCACCCCGGTCATGACGATGGGACTGCTCCTCCCATGTAAGAATCAAAGTTGCAAACACAAGATTACAATGCATAAGAATACATAACAAGTTAAAAAAGAGAGTGCTTCATTCCGAAAGTGATCGAACTCAAACAAAATTTACTTCCAAAAAGGATCTTAGATCAAAAAGCACACATTACAATCAAGTCGACATCATAAGGCTTTGGCAACTACTGAGTATTTAACAAGGATAACAACAAATGTAAGAAACCACATAAGAAATCATTTTCTAATGAGACTGTAAAAAAAGAATTGTCTAAGTAATATACAAACACAATCATTACAAAAATCACCATAAATTTTGTAAAACATGCCACTCGGTCAGGGGTTCGCACATAAAAGCACATATTTGCAAACTATAGCCTCTCTCATCCGAGACAAAATACATTAACAGGGAAATGGACCTTCATAAAAATTTTTTGATAAGCGTTTAAAATGTTTCATGGGTCAAAATCATTGATTTGTAAAATTTAATCATGGTGGTTTAAAGTTAAAAATCATAGCAAGTATGAGGAACACCTAATAAGGATAAGGGTAAACAAAGAAGATACACACGCAAAAGAGTGTTAACGGGAACTGCTACACTTTCCCAAAAATCCAGATCCCATCGAAACAAGATGAAATCTAAGGTAACCATGGAAACCTAGCCCAAATCACCCATGCTACTAAAGCATAGCATACATAGCCCGCATAGAGCTCTAAATCAAAACTAGGACTAAAGAATGCACAATCACAACATCGGTGATAAGATGAAATTTTAATGCAACAATAACCACGAACCAATAAAGTGACAATCCGACAATTTTAGGTCGTAGAATTGTTATGCTTGAGATTAATATGAAAATATTCATTTTAGGTTGAGATATGAACTCACAACACACTAACCGGAAGAATAAGGGCTTCACTTGTAATTTAAGTAACGTTTTTTATGAAAAACCGACAATTCTACGTTAAGCATCGACTTTCATTATATTCAAAATGCCAGTAATATAATTTTGTTGCATTCGTTTTTTATTTCGTATCGCCTCGTACTATTTTTAACTTTTTAAAAAAACGAAAAACGAATACATAAACGTACCATTTTAAATATCGGGACTTTGATAAATACCCCCGCATTTCATAAATGTGGATCAAGTTTTAAAAACTCAACCACTCCACTAAACATAACTCCCTTTTGGGGTGACAAACCAAGGGGGGATGTGTCCCCTTGGCATTGATTCATACAATTGCCCTAAACACATGGCACACTTGTTCTAAGACTTATATAAGGCTACTTTGACCCACACATGCACACACTAGACATTTTATACACTCAAAATTCTGCATTTGTCTCTCCCTCCTCCTCCTTTGACGCCACCAACACTCAAACAAACACCAATCTTATAAATTTTTGAAGATCAAAGATTAAGCACACTAGTGAATATGACTACCTAGTGTAATCCTTGCATTTTTGAGGTGATTTAAAGAGGTTTTAAAAAAGGTTTTTATACAAGTTGGGGCTGAAGTTAAACAAGTTTTTATCAAGTTTTTGGGTAATGAAAATGGTGATCTAAAATAATTTGGGTGAAGATCAAAGTTGGAGTAGAAGGGTTATATTGTTTTTTTTGATCAATTGATCATTCTCATCATTTACTTGGGGTAAAACTCTACTTGTTTTCATTATTATTGTATTTTTGATTTCCTTATTGTATATGTAAATGTATGATATATGATGATCAAGAGGTGAAATGGTTCATGCATGCTTAGATCTAGGTCAAAAATGGCTTAATCAACTATTGAAACTAGCTAGAAATCACTAAAAATTATGGGCTGATGTTAACAGTAAGTTCTGGAAATTTGAGTAACTTTGAAAGTTGATTTGAATACTCTAAGTTGTAGACAGATGTCTTGTGATCATGTAGAAAATTGGATCCCCATTGGAATGTAAAAATTGAGTAAGTTATGGACAAAACACTAAAACAAGTTGATTCTGACCTTGCTATACAGATGGCACAAAAAGTCATACTTATATACTGAGTTGGTTAAAAAGCTAAAACTATGAGACCTAGATAAAATCATGTAGTTCTAGACCAATTGGATGATCAACCAATTCATTATGGTTTGTAAATGGAATCAAAAATGGTGAAAGTGAGATTTCAGTCCGAATTCGTAACTTAACCTTTGTGTAGTGATTTGATCATAAGTATATGTATACTTAAAATAAGTATAAAAGTAACCTTGGATCTGTAATATATACTTAATTATGAAACTAAGGATGTAAAGTTTTCAATTATATCATTTACGGTTATTAAAATACGACTATTTTTGTAAACCTAAACGTATATAAAATTTTACGTCTACACGAACACTATAACTAATAAAACGTTTTTACAACTAAAACCCGAGGTGGTAGGACCCACTTCTTGGGAGTTTTTAAAAAGTTAACTTACTGATAATAAACATGTCCCGACCTCGAGAACCCGAAAATTTATAATAAGACTCATTTACAAGCTTAAATGGGCCATAAGGCCTAATTGGGCCACTAGGCCCAATGTATTAAAATAGACATATTGGACTTGGCTTTAAGCCCAACCCACTTGGGCTTAATTAATGGGCTAAGACCTGGTCTTGGGTTAATAATATCAACCTAAACACTTAATGGACTTACTTATGGGCCTATTGGGCTTTTTGGGATATATTGGACCATAAGAGTAAAAATGGCAAATAGAAACTAGTTAAAAACCTAGAAAAACCTAAGTGTGAAATAATTAAATCATTGGGTCATGATCATCATATAAAATACATGTATATATATACATACTTATTTATTTTACGAGTCATCGTTAATTTTATCGGCTAGAAACCTAAGACCCATTACAATTGGTATAGGTCTCGGTTGATCGACGCGCTTACGTCCGAAGTTTTTATTCATCGATATTCTCGTCCGACATCACCAAGTGAGTTCATAGCCTTGCATTTTAATATTTGAATGGATTTATAAACCCGCGAGGGAGATAACATGCTTGTTTTTAAAAATTGAACACAAGGGACTTGAATGTATGCTAGTAGCCTTGATTATTATAAGTTGGAATTAACTCGCTAGACAAAAGACCCTCGGAAATCATGAATTGTTAATTGCCGGGTAATGGTATACGCTTATACAAGGAATAGTACTATTTGGAGATTACCACCTCCAATCCGTGACGACTAGCTATCGTCTCGTGTCGGGAAAATGACACTACGGATGCGTTGTATAAAGAATAAGATACACTCATAGCGAGTGTGTATAGTGGGCATTTTTATGAAATGGTAACGTTCAATTCATGAGGCTTATAATAATCCCCCTATAACGTTGTCTGATCCACATCGTTATATCCTGATAATTTTGAGAAATGATATTTGTGTTCGGAAGAATTTTATTGTTTATAAATATAAACTCTATTGATTCACTCAACATTATTGTTGACATTTTAGCATGTTTTATCTCAGGTCCTTGAAGGTAATTCGGCGATGGAGATTTTGGTTAACGCTTATGGAAAACCAAATATTTTGAAGGCCCATTAAATAAAAGTCATTTGAAGAATATTTCAAAAATGTTGTATGAATTATGAACAATTTAGGACTTATGATGTAAACTTTTATTTCGAATGAATGTGTTTAAAGCGTCTCCTTTCGAGTCGTTTTCTATGCTTGAGTTATTGTATTCACACGTAGCACCCCAATGGGGGTGTTACACTTTCGACCTTAGTCGAGATTGTTTCTAAAAAAGTTGTCACTCCCGCTCCGGTTAAAGCGGTTGAGGAAACGTGCGTTACTTGTAGTGGGCCTCATGCTTGGTACAATTGTCCGAATACCGATAACAATCAAGCTAGTGTTTATGTGGCCACGGGTATGTACAATTAAGTTGCCCCTCCGAACCGAGTTAGTAATGAAATGGCACCACCCGGTTTTGCTCCGGTGCAAAACAATTGTCAAAATGGGTTTAATCAAAATCATGTTCAAGGGAATAATTTTAATCGGAGAAATAATTTTCATGGAAATCAAGGTTTTCAAGCTCAAAATAATCATGCTCCGAATTTTGAAAATCAAGGATTTCAAAACCAACCTTTTCAAGTGCCTAATAATCAAGTTCAACAAGAGATTTCAAATGATTTTTCAAGTTACAAGAGGAATAACATTTAAATGTTGAGAAACATGCAAAATCAAATCAACTCGTTGAAAGGAGACCTTAAGAATGAAATTTAAAACATGATAAAATCTCAACAAGCCGTCATGATGAATCAACAAACTACCTTTCAAAATGATTTACAAAACATGATATGTGGATTGTTTCAAAACCAAGCCTCAACTTCGGGTACTCTTCGGAGTAATACCATTCCGAACCCAAAGGGTGAGATACTCCTAATCTAGATCAAACCACGAGATATGGATCAAAATCCGAGACTGGTAAAAGTTTGTTGCATCTTGTTGGCTTACAACCGATGTTGCAGCCTTCTAAAAAGTCGAGGGTTACAATTATATAAATGTTATGTTTAAGTTTGAATTAATAAATAAATCTCTTTTTGTTAAATTCAAATATGCTTTTGAACTTTGACTATTCTATTTTATGTTTTTATATACGGGAAACCTGAGAGTTTCTGAAACCTAAGGTTTGTGAGTCCCGATACTAGTCTCTGTAGGGTGTCAAAAGCCTGGTCACTTAGCTGCAAGGTTGGGATGTGCAGAGACGAAAGTCGCTACATGGGATGATCTCGCCTTCAAACTCATTATTCTCGGGTGGAACGTGAAGCATAGTATTTTGCAAAACATTGATCCACGGTTGAAATTCAAAATAGCACATTCACCTAAGATATAATAATTGTCGGGAGTGAAAAGTTCACAAGTTGCAAATATGAGTAGTGTTAGCATCTTAACTGATATTTAGCGGTGATTTCGTTTTAAGCTTGGTTTGGAGCAAGTAAAAAGTCGGGGACGATGAATTTATCCTTTTTGGGGCATTCTCGGATCGAAATGCATCTTGTTCTATGATCCCTAACAGTTATGGAAATAACGAAAGTCGAAATATTCTAAGTTCATTTACAAAAAAAAAATTAAAAAAAAAGGAAAATGGGGTGTTTTATAACTTGTGATTTCTTAACTCTCTCCACAAAAATCTTTGCTACTTTTTGATGAGTGTTAAATTGTATATATAAAATACCTAGGATTTCGCCAATAAAAGCTAAAAATATGCCAAAAGATGGAAAAATGTGTGCTTTTGTGTCTCAATGTGCAGGAAAGGATATTAAAGTCAAAAGGAGCAAAATCAAGCAAAAACCGACAAGAAATGAAGAGACAAGTGATCATGAGAAAAGATATCAAAGCTGGATCAGCCCGACACAAAAGAAAAGGACAAAAGTTTGAAGGAAAAAGACTAAAATACCCTTGGGCCATTTTTCTACACCATTCATATAACAAAAGCCCAAAAATGAGCCCAATATCAAAGCCCATTTCATGTTTCTAAACTACAAGGGCCAGAGATGTAAATTCCAGAATTTATTTTAACACTACAATTGTGGAAATGAAACACAAGGACTTGTATTGCCAATACTCTAAAGATTCAAACATAAACGCGGGGCAACTCTTTCCCCTAACCACCTCTAACAACTTTTCCTGCCAAAACACCCGAATTAAACCCAACTTCTCCAAACTCCTTTCCCGTTTCTCCCTACAACCCTACCTCGTATTTACCCATGTCCACATCATTTTGTACATGTGGCAGATTCCCATTGGTCCGAACACATCACCAATTACATCCAACGGCTTAAATTCAAACCAAAGGGATCCAACGGCTGTGAAGGATAGAAGCTCTCATCTTCTTTTCATCCTCATCTATAAATAGGAGCTTATCAAGTAGTTTTAGGGAGTGTGTTAATTTTTCAGTTTTCTTTGTAATTTTTCTTTTTTAGTTCACGTGTACTATTCATTTTTCAAAATTAAGCTTTTTAAAGTTTTCAATTCAGTTGTACTTCTTGATTCTTACTTTGTACTCTCCTTTTAACAGTAATAAAGCAAGTTGAGTTGAGTT
>BQNB010139883.1:0-17491 GCA_026074375.1 Tanacetum coccineum
GCAATTCAGACTATAGCAGACCACTCCCAAAAGTGGCATGATAGGGCATCCAACAGAAATATAGAAAGTAGTAGTAGTTCTAAAGGGATCGATGCTATTGTGAACAAACTAGAAAACCTAGGACGAGACATGAAGAAACTAAAAGAGAATGTTCAAGCAATTCAAGTAGGATGCTAAATCTGCGAAGGAGCTCACCTTGATAAAGATTGCCCTTTTTACGAAGAAATAAAAAGTATGGAAGAAGTTAAATATGGAGAGTTTGGTCGACCCTTCCCAATCAACAACAGAAATGACGAATGATTTAATAAAGAAGGATATGACCACCCCTCATCAGGAGAAAGAAGACCTAGCCTAACTGAAATAATCCATAAATACATAGAAGAAGCATCTAAAAGACATACTGAGCAGGATGAATGGTTAAAGAAATTTTACCAAAGTACAGAAGCTAGCCGAGAAGCTCACGACAAACTTATCCAAGGTCTTGAGACAAAGGTAAAAACCTTAGCAAATGAATTTGAAGGGCGAACTAACAACGGAAGTCACTTACACAATTATTGTAATTAATCGTTCATTTCATCCTCTGTAAGAATTATGATGATTCAATCCATGTTTTTATTTATTAATTCTTGCATTGATGTTACCATGAGCTACTAAGCACTCCTAGTGCTGGCGTAACCATGTTTCTACTATTGTTATGATTATGATTTCCTGTATCCTTATGTTTTGGTAGTATAAAGGGTGGCTTAGATCTGTTAATCAGATATGATTATCTACCATGTTTGAACTTGGGATTAGTGGAGGTTACTAGGATAGCTTGACATCTCTCCCTAGTTGTAGGAAATTAACCAGATCTATCGCCTTTGTCACATTACTACATTAAAGAAGTATGGAACTAATTTCAGACGAGGTAATAATTGGTTTAGATTTGAATGATTTTTAATTTTTTATTTTTAGGAATTAAATTTTTTTTACTATATTATTTTTTTTTTATTCATTTTCTTTTTTAATTTACGAAATTTTAAAAAATTTTGATAATAATTTTTCTTTTTATTTTTATTTGAAATTTTAATTTTTTTATATTTTAAATTGTTTTATTTTTTTAAATTTTTTTATTTTTTTTTAAACTCGATTAATTTTTTTTAATTTGATTTTCATTTTTATTTATTTATTATTATTTTTAATTAATATTTTTTTTTTTTAATTTATTTTTTTTAATTAATATATTTTTTTTTTTTTTAAAAAATTTATAATTTGTTTGTAAATTTATTTTTTTTTTTTTTTTTTTTTTTTAAATGTTTTTTAAATTTTATTTTTTATTTAAAATTTTTAAATTATTATTTTATTTTAAATTTATTTAAAAAATTATTTTATATTTAAAAATTTTTTTTTTTTTTGTTAGTAATATCTTTTTCTTTATTAATTTTTAATTATTTTAAAAATTTAAATATTTTCTTATTTAAAACTAATTCAATTAAATTAATTTAAATTTTTATTTTTTTTTCTTATATATAATTAAATTTAATTATTTATAAAAATTTTTAAAATTTTTTTTTAATTTTTTTTATATTATATATTTTTAAATATTTATTAATAAAAGATTTTAAAATAAAAAATTTTTTTTTTTTTTTCAAAAATATTTTCTAAATTCTATTTTATATAAATTAAAAAATTTATTTTAAATTCTTATTTATTTTTTATTTATTTTTTAATATATTGATTATATATTATTTATTAATAATTTTTTTTTTTTTTTATTTTTTAATTAAATTCTTTAAAAAAGGATTTTTTTTCTTTTTAAATTTTTTATTTATAAAATATTTTATTTTTATTTTTAATTTATTTTTTTGAATTCTATATTAATATATTATTTTTTAATAAAAATTTATAAATTATTTTTTTAAATTACAAAATTAAAATTTTACAATTTTTTTTATTAAACATTTAAATTACTAAATCAACTTTTTTAAATTTTTAAATATTTATTATATTAAATTTTTAAATAAATTTTTACTTTTATTTAAATTTTTTTTTTTTTTAATTTTTTTTTTTAATTAGAATTTTATATTTAAATTTTTTTAATTTTGTATTTTTTAAAATATTTTAAAATTTTACTTTATTAATAATTTTTTAAATATTTTTTTATTTTATTTTTTTTTTTTATATCTATATTTTTTTTTTATTTTTTATATATTTTAATATAAAATTTTTTTTTTTTTTTTTTTATTTTACTTTTTTTTTTGATATTTTTATTATTAAAAATTAAAATAATTTTTCAAATTTTTTAATTTTATTTTTTTTTTCTTTTATTTTTTTATAATATTTAAATTTTAATAAACTAATTTTAAATTTATTTTTTTTTTTTAATTTTCTTTTAATTTTAAATTTATTAATATTAATAATATTTTTTTTTATTAAATTTTTTTTCTTTTTATTTTAATTTTTTTTTTTTTAAAAAATAATTTAAAAACTTACACAATTATTGTAATTAATCGTTCATTTCATCCTCTGTAAGAATTATGATGATTCAATCCATGTTTTTATTTATTAATTCTTGCATTGATGTTACCATGAGCTGCTAAGCACTCCTAGTGCTGGCGTAACCATGTTTCTACTATTGTTATGATTATGATTTCCTGTATCCTTATGTTTTGGTAGTATAAAGGGTGGCTTAGATCTTGTTAATCCTGATATTATACTTACCATGTTGAACTTGGGATTAGTGGGGTACTAGGATAGCTTGACATCTATCCCTAGTGTAGGAATTAACCAGATTATCGCCTTTGTCACATTAAATACTTAAAAAGTATAGGAACTATTTCAGAGAGGGTTAATAATTGGTTTAGATTATGGATTTGTCTTAATGGTAGTTAGAATTTAACCACTGCAAGCTTGGACGCCCTGCTCGTGTGATCATAGGGGAATGTGGGATCGCAGAGTAAGTATAGGACAAACCTCGAATGAAAATTTGGGTTTGTTGACATTAGAACCACTAATAGAACTTATAATTGAACATTGCAAAGGAAAATGTAATCGTATCATTGGTAGTGAAATGGTTAGGTTAGCACGCCTTTCTTCCTGAATTCTTCTATTTATTTACTTTATTGTATTTACTTTTCCGTAATTCTTAGAATCAACTTAAAACCATTTTTAAATCGTGACAATAATCAAATTAAACTATTTAACCTTAGCTCTTGGGTCAACCTTGGATTTACTAAACTATTGCACTACATATGACCGGGTTCTCTGCCCGTTAGTGCATGTATCGGTAAATGAGTTTTATAAATTTAAAACTTGGTAAAATATTATTCAAAACAATTTACGCATCACTTATGATCCATATCCATATTTGACATTGTATTTGAAACAAAAGGATAGGACTAATGGCTGAGATGTTTACTAAAACTATACTCAGGTATTTCTGGGAGCATTGATGATGTTGATAAACTATTCATCAATGTTAGTATATTATATTCTATGACACTGACATTCGCAAGTGGGAACTGTTGTGATGTGCTCATGTCATATGGATATTTATATGGCTAGAAATACGTGAGTCTACGAGATCACACACGTATACACTTAGATATCACTCTATTATTATTTATAATAATATAAATGTACATTTATTATATATATATATATATATATATATATATATATATATATATATATGTGTGTGTGTGTGTGTGTGTGTGTGTGTGTGTGTGTGTGTGTGTGTGTGTGTGATCTGACGGTAGAATACTAACGAACGTTAATTAGTTCGTTAACGAATAATTAACTATAAGGCTTTTTAATTAATGTGCAATTAAAAGTAATTATCCATAAATAATTGAAAAGTCAAAAAGTCAACCCAAGGGGTGTTTGGGTTGAGGTTCGACCGGCCATAGTCCTAAGGGGGTATGGGTTTGATTTTTGAGTTAGCCTTTTCCCTAAGCTAGGTATTTTAGGTAAACTCTAATTCATATAGTATAAATAGGTGACTACCTAGCTCATAATTCTCATCCCTTCTTCTCTTTTCTCTCTTGTAGTCGACAAAACAAACACCCTATTAGAAAGGGAGTTTGAGCTCGATTACTTCTAGTATTCTTATTTGTTGGTTTGTGGAACTAGCATTCGGGTGATATTGGTTAACGTGTAGTGTGGATAAACGTAGAGGTTGCTTCTTTAGCAACTCGAAGGGGTTTTGGTTCGCCCGTTTAACACACGTGCGTGTTCTTGAAGAAGTCCCGTTTCTTCACTAGCTTGGTTGCTAGAGGTACGTTTTTCCTTTTATCTTTTTTATGTTTTTTATGTTTTTTATGTTAATTATAGTTGCTATGTGTGTTTAATTTCCACTGCGTAGCTCGTAGAATATTATGTGTAATATTAAGGTTATTAGATAACCATTTCTAATAGTTGGATGCTCAATAAAGATTTTGAGTCCATTCTTTATAACTTTTGGTCCTCTACGGGTTCATGGAATGATTTTACTAAGGCCGTTGTCTTTAAAAAGAAACTCGAGTTACATAAATCAAACCTCAAAGATTGGAGAAAATTAGTTAACTCCTTTGAATATGTCTCTACTACCTCACTTCGAGAGAAAATTTCCTCGATTGACATTAAAGTTGAAATTGGTCCTATTACTTCAGATGAGGTAATGACTAGAGTTGTGGCGGTTAAAGAACTAGCTTATTAGAAATATGGTAAGGCAAAGGACCTAAGACAAAAATCTAAGTCTAAATGTGCTCTAGAAGTTTCTTCCATGGGATAGTCAATAACAAGATAAATCTCTCTAGAATCAATGGCTTAAATATTCAAGGGTCTTGAGTAACGGATCCGACTTGCGTCAAAAACCATATCTTACACTCTTTTGGATTAAAATTAAAACAAAACACTCAAAGGTCGGGCTTCTCAAGTAACCTCTTCAAGCAAATCTCTTCGAGTGATTCGTCATACCTTCATCAACCTTTTAGTGATGATGAAATAAAAGATGCGGTTAAGAATTGTGGTAGTGATAAAGCCCTCGGTCCGGATGGGTTTACATGTAAGCTTTTCAAGAAGTATTGGGATTTTATTCATGGAGATATCATCTCGTTTGTTAATATATTCGAGATGACGCCTTCTATACCAAGAGGCTACAATTCTTCCTTTTTCACTCTTGTGCCTAAAGTTGATGATCTGATTGTTATTGGTGACTTTAGACCAATTAGTCTAATCGGTTTCCAATATAAGATCATTGCAAAAGTTCTTGCAAATCGACTTGCTAATGTCATCTCATCGATTGTTGGTGAAGTCCAAATGACGTTTATCAAGGGTCGCGAAATAATTGATGGGCCACTCACGGTTAATGAAATTATCTCTTGGGCTAAATTAAGAAAAAAAAATCCATGCTCAAACTCGACTTTGGGAAGGCCTCTGGTACCTTAAATTGGTCTTTCTTGGATTCTACTATGTCTCAAGTGGGATTTTGCCATAAGTGGAGGAAGTGGATCCATTCTTTCCTTGATTTGACATTTGCTTCGGTTCTTGGGTCACCCACTTTGGAGTTTAAGTTACATCGGGGTCTTCGCCAAGGTGACATACTTTATCCTCTTCTTTTCATTTTAGAGATTGAGGCTCTTAATGTAGCCTTTATTGAAGCTAAAAATAAAAACTTCTTCCATGGAGTAGAAGTGGGAGTTAATAAGGTCCATGTTTCTCACCTCTAATTTACGAATGATGCAATTATATTGGGTGATTGTTCTAAGCCTAATATGGAGAACTTGTCTAAAATCCTTACTTGCTTCCATCTTGCATCGACCTCAAAGTTAAGTTCAATAAGAGTAAGCTCTTTGGCATTGGTACCTCTCTAACCGAGCTCAACTCTTTTGCCACAACTATCAGGTTTGTTCCTTCTCAATTACCATGTGCTTACTTGGGTCTTCCCATTGGCACCAACATGGCAAGATGTGCAAAGTGGGACCCCTTAATTGATCATTTTCAAAAGCATTTATCTAGTTGGAAAGCAAGAGTTGTCTTATTTAATGGTCGTTTAATCTTATGCAAATCTGTTTTAGGAAGTTTGGGGGTGTACTACTTTTCTACTTTTAAGGCACCTAAAATAGTTATTAATAAGCTTGAAGGTATTCGTAGATAATTCTTTTGGGTTGGGTCTTCGGGTTCTTATAAGATTCCTTGGATTGCTTGAAATAAGGTCATCTCTTCTCCAAAATAATGTGGTCTCGATATTAGTAGCTTAGTAGTAAGCAACCAAGCTTTGTTTACCAAATGGTGTGGCGATTCTTCATCGAAGATAATACCTTATGGTACAAAGTTATTTGTTCCATTTATGGTCCTCAAGGAGGCCTACATGATGCATCCTTAATTCAAAGCAAATCGAGTCCAAGGTATCAAATTGCTAAGCTTAAAAAGGACCTTCTCAACAACTATTGGATTAACTTGCCCTTGATTTTCAAGAAAAAAGTTTGGTAAAGGGGAGTGTACACGTTTTTTGTTGGATACTTGATTTATCCTTTTTTTAAAGAAACTTTCCCTCACATTTTTTGGTTAGACAGTCAACCGAATTGTTTGGTTTGTGATTGGGTTCCTTATTCTAATGGGCTGAGCAATGAAAATAATGTGAACCCCAACACCCTTGTCGATTCTAGCAACATTTTACCCCTTAATCTTCACTTTAATTGGGCATGAATAAGGCCTATCAGATCCAATATTGAGCAAGCTGAGATTGTGAAATATTTCTAACTTGATGTCTAATTTGGTTCTTTCACCTTTATGTGACATTTGGGAGTGTGTTATTGATGACACTAGAAGCTTCTCGGTCAAAGGTTTGAGGACTCACATTACTAATACTACTATCGCTTTGGATCAAAATCATCCAAGATGGAATAAGTTAGTTCCTATCAAAGTCAATATAGCTCTTGGAGGATCGCCAAAGAGAGACTCCCGACAAAAATCAACCTTGACTTAAGAGGTATTGACCTTCACTCGGTCTGTTGCCTTCTTTGTGATGTTGATTTAGAGAAGAAAGAACACCATTCATTCAGTGCCGCATTGCAAAACAAGTTTGGTTGGATGTCTTAAGATGGTGGAATCTCTCTGATGCTAACTTCTCAACCAACAATGAATTATTATCCTTTGCTGATCATATTCATCTCACACCTAACCAGATAGGTTGTTCTAATGCAGTGATTCACACAACCTTTGGTTCCTTTGGCGTGCAAGAAATGAATTGGTCTTTGCTTCCAAGCGTCTGAATAAGGACTTAATCCTCAACGACATCAAACACTACTATCACACTTAGATTTCTAGGAGATCTAAGAATCGTTCTCTTAATTGGATATAGTGGTTTTTCAATCCTTGTAACACTCTATACTCCACTTTGTAATTATATTTTTCTAGCTCCTTGCTAGCTTTTTAATGAAATTGCTGTTTGAAAAAAAGATGTTCCGAGTCAACCTGAACTTGCCTATATCTTCATAGTGAAAAAGACTCAAAATAATTCCTTTCACTATAGAAATAATATGGTTATTTAATAACCATAGTCGAGGTGATCTAGTGGTCAGGCACCTTAGTTGACTCATAAGATGTCTCAGGTTCAAACTTCACTTCATACAAATATTCGGAAACAGTCACGTGGCTCACGTGCTACCCTGGTCAGGAGGGTCGTCCCTAAATTTTAAAAGGCCATGGACAAAATCATATATTGAGGCCTTTTGAGAAGAAATTCAATATATAAAGTGTCACCGTCTATAAGATATAATGCAAATTAGTTATCTAAACATACAACATATGTATTATTTCATCTAAATACATTTGTCTTCAAGAAAAATATATGTACACATACATATAATTGTTAACGGGCCAAATTTTTAGGTGCCTAAAATTTTTGGGGCCCGGTGCCGTTTCTCGCCTTACACGCCCACAAAAAAGGCCCTGCTGGTTAGGTCACGTACATCCGAAAAAAACCTAATGTGTGACCGAGCAAGTCCTCGATCTAGTTTTTGTTAACTCTCTTAATTCTTCTTTTTTCTTTAACTGGACCTGTCCATGGGTCAATGGCCCAATTCTATATCTCTCTACGCCAAGAAAGCATATGAATAATAAAAACAAGCAAAATAGTACGCGCATTGCGGTAGACATAATTTTTTGCGAATCGATTTTGAACGAATATTGAGTGGGAATGTGCCCGCGCGTTGTGGCGGGGCTGACTTGTATTCAATGCATATATTTTATTTCACTGATCATTTCTTTTTAATAAAACGGAATTTGTATGAGTTTTTGTCGTTGGGGCGAGTATAGTATTTTATACTTATTTGGGTAAAAAATGTGTGATATTCTTATTTATATAGTATGACATTTACCTGGAATCATATACGAAATGTATTTACTTGTTAAAGTTCATAAACGTTGACGGGGCTTGAAAGACCAAAACGGCGTACCTTGGATTTTTAGGCGAGCGAACGACTTTTAGTATGTATATAAATATAAATATGAATGCGAAATATGTTTTTAAATACAATCGTAAATGACAAAAAAGTATATGTTATTTATATAATTTAAACTTTCATAGAGTTTTACGTTTGTGACCCATGTCGTTTATTTTAAAGTTATTATGTAGTTTAGGGTGTGTTTTGAAAGTTTATATATATATATATATATATATATATATATATATATATATATATATATATATATATATATATATATATATATATATATGGTAGGGTTATAATAAAAAGAGTGTTATAATAAAAAGGGTAAGAAGACATCCTAGCCATTGGATCAGATTTCATGAGATCAAAAGTGGCGGTGGCAGGATGGTAAATAAGGCAAACCTAAAGGGCAACTTCATAAAAAAAAAAAAAAATATAACATACACATACAATCTAAACTATCATTCCATCCCTATCATTTCTACGATAACACTTTCTCTCCCTAAAATTCTCACTTTCTCTTTCTAAAAATTTCACATCATTTCTTTTCATAATTCTCTCTAAAATCAAAACCACCTACTGATTAATTCTTCATTCGAACGTACAATTCCTACTGATTTATTCATCATCAACAAACAAACCTACTGATTGTTAATCATCAATGAACAACGAACTGCATCGATGTGTTATATTTTGAATCTACCAATCAAAAATGTAACCTACCAGATCTTACACCACATCGTAAATGAGTTAAAAAAATAGATAAAAACATGTTTAAGAAAGTTTTTCCCTCAAATCTGTTTAACACCCTCAAATCTGTTTAACACCTTTAAATCTGTAACACCTTCAAATTTTCGAACTTTTTCTAATTGTTAAAAAAATAGATAAAAAAACATGTTTCAGAAAGTTGCATACAAGGTGTTTGATAAAATGTCTCAGATAGACTTTATAGTTGTAATGCACTAAAATTACATTGTGATGTAGTTGTGTTTGAAATGTACTAGAAATTAAACTGTAATACAGTAGGATGCATGTTGATGTTCAAAGGCATGATTTAGGCTAAATGTGGTTTGTCGTTTGTGCGAAAATGAATGTGCATGTCTGATTATGTTTGAGATGTACTAGAAAATGAACTGAGATGCAGTAGGATGTATGTATGTTTATTTCTTTGATATAGCAACTAGAAAATGTAATAAGTAAATCGTGGCCAGTTTTGGTGAAACTGAAACTAATAAAGAAAAATCAATAACAATATCCACAAGTAAACTATTTAAAAACAATTTATGCATTTTTTGTTTATATATGATGCACTAGAAATGAAATAGTAATGCAGCAGGTTATTATTGTTGTTAATATGTATGATTTAGGCTAAATGTTCTTTGCTGTTTTCTGAAAATGATTGTGTATGGCTTATTATGTGTGTAATGCAGTAAGATATATGTTGATGTTCATAGGCAAGATTTAGGCTAAATGTGGTTTTTCGTTTGTGCAAAAATGAATGTGTGTGTCTGATTATGTTTGTAATGTATTACAAAATGAACAACAATGCAGTAGAATATAACTATAATGTAGTAGAGAATATTTGTAATGTATTTATATTTTTTTTACTACAGTACAATTTTATTTCTACTGGATTATAGTTATACTCTCTTGCATGTCAGTTTAAATTCTATTGTATCACATAGTATATTTTGGTATTTTGGTATTTCTACTGCATTATTGTTATTTCTACAGCATTACAGTAGAATATAACTACATTACAGTAGAATATAACTGTAACTGCATTACAATAGAATATAATTGTAATGCATTTAACTGTAATGCGTGGCTGATTATGCGTGTGATGTGCTAATAATTAAACTTAGATGCAGTAGGTTATTTTTGTTGTTCATATGGATGATTTAGGTTAAATGTGGTTTGCTGATTTTGCAAAAATGATTATGTGTGCCTGATTATGCGTGTAATGTGCTAGAAAATGAATTAAATGCATCAAGTTATTGTTGTTGTTCATAGGGATGATTTATGTTAAATATGGGTTGCCGTTTGTGCAAAAAATGATTGTGAGTGCCTGATTATGTGTGCAATGTGCTAAAGAATGAACTGTAATGCAGTAGATTATTGTTAGTATTCATAGGCTTGATTTACTTTTTAATGTGATTTACTAGTTTTGCAAAAAATGATTACATGTGGCTTATTATATGTGTGATGTGCTGCAAAATAAACTGAGATGCAATAGGATGTATGTTGATGTTCATAGGCCCTATATAGGCTAAATGTGGTTTGTTGTTTGTGTGAAAATGAATGTGTGTGCCTGATTCTGTTTGTGATATACTAGAAAATGTATTGTAATGTAGTAAGATTTATGTTGATGTTCATAGGCAAGATTTAGGCTAAATGTGGTTTGCCGTTTGTGTGAAAATGAATGTGTGTACCTGATTCTGTATGTAATGTACTATAAAATAAACAGTAATACAGTAGAATATAACTATAATGAAATAGAATATTTGTAATGTATTTATAATTTTTTTACTACATTACAGTTTTATTTCTACTGCATTATAGTTATACTTTATTGCATGTCATTTTAAATTATATTGCATCATAGAGTATATTTTGTTAATTCTACTGTATTACTGTTAATCTTACTGCATTACAGTAAAATATAACTGTAATGCAGTAGAATATAAGATTATAATGCAGTAGAACATAAAATAACATTAATGTACTAAAAAATATAAGAATGTTATTTGCATCATAGTGTTAAACTAGTACATCAGTGATTATATGTCTGATGCACTTGATTTTGTATTGTGATGCAGTAGGTGCTGAGTTGTCATGTATAAGGATGAATTATGTTAAGCATAAGTCGCGTTTCATACGTAAAATTATTTCTATGGTTGATTGTATGTCTGATACACTTGATTTTTAACTGTTATGCAATAGGTGTTTATTTGTCTCGTATAAGGATAAATTAGGCTAAGCGTAGGTTGCATTATGTGCGTAAACATGTTGGCATGCTTTGTTGCATGTGCAATGCACTTGATATTGAACTGTGATGCAGTAAGAGTTTAGTTGTCGTGTGTAAGGATGAAATACGCTAAGCATAGGTTATTTTATTTGCGTAAATGTGTTTGTATGCTTGTTTTATGTGTGATGCACTTAAATCTGAACTGAGTTGCAATAGGTGTTGTGTTTAGTTGACGCGTGTAAAGATGAAATCAAATAAGCATAGTTTTTCTTATGTGAGTAAATGTGTTTGTATGCTCAGTTATATGTATGATGCAATATAATTTGAATTGGGATGTAGTAGATATTCAACAATTACGTGAAGGATGAAGTAGGATAAGCGTAGGTTGTTTTATGTGCATAAATGTGTTTGTATTCTTAGTTGTATGTGTGATGCACTGAAATTTGAACTGAGATGCATTATGTGTTAATTTGTCGCGTGTAAGGATGAAATTGGGTAAATGTAGGTTGTTTTATGTGCGTAAATGTGTTTGTTTGGTTGGTTGTATGTGTGATACACTAAAATTTGACCTGAGATGCATTATGTGTTTTGTTTTCACGTATACTGATGGATTAGGCTAAGTATATGTAGCATTATGCACATAAATATGTTTGTTTGCTTAGTTGTATGTACGATGCACTTAAATTTGAATTGTGATGCAGTATGTGTTCAGATGGCGCATATATTAGGCTAAACATGGGTTGCTTCATGTGTGAAATCTGAACGGTGATACATTAGTTGTTTTGATGTCGCTTATAATGATGCGTTAAGCTTAGCGTTGGTTCTATTATGTGCGTAAATGTGTTTGTGCTTGGTTTTTTTGTGTGCACTTGAATTAAACTGAGATGTAATGGGTGTTTGTTTGATTGGTTACTTGATATTGATTGTGGCATATTTTTAATGAGGCATGTGGAAACTTACGTAGGTTGTGGTATTTTTTTGAAGAGGTAAAGAACGAAGGCTTAGGTCAAAAAGGACAAATCAAGCTGATGCGTGTTAAGTGTTTAGAAAATATCATACTTATCAACTTTAATCAAAAAAAGGCAAAAATGTTTAAAGAAGAAGATGCATACGTGAAGCTGCAGCCAAAGAATTCTAAACTCTGAACTGATGATAAACACCAAATGAATGATTTTTTTGCAAAATATTACTGAATACTTCTCAAAGGTCAATGGATGATGCTTGTGGATAATTAACAACTTTAGTTTATATTCTTTTCGATGAAATGAAACTTATAATTGTAATACTTTTGATTCACTACTTAGTACTTTACTCCTTAAATATTTCTAATATGAGAATGTTTTGAATGATAACTACTGAATCAAAGTATTGACAGTATGATGTATTTAATGTTTAAACTACGATGCACTAGAACAGAACATTGTGATGCACTAACATATTACAGTGATACAGTAACATTAACTAGATATAAACACAAAACATTGTGATGCATCACATGCAAACATAATCATGCACTTAAAATGGCATTGCGTTACACTAAAATATAACAGTGGTGTACTAACATTATAACTATGACACGGTGAATATAAACACAAAATAACAATGTGATACACTATGATGCATTTGAAATGACATTGTGATACATTTACACTTGAAATAAATTTGAAATGTAATGCACTAAGTTAAAAATGAACAATTACAAAGATGCACTAGGTATAAAACTATAATGCACTAAGGAAAATAGACAAATTTTTTTTTGCACACTAAGTTAAAAAATGAACAATTACAAAGATGCACTAAAAATGAACAACAAAGATACTGTATGATATTTCATAACACTAAGATAATGTTTGAATTTATGTTCAGTAGTGCTATACAACTTACAAGTGAATCAATGTTTTGTAAGAAATACTATAAATATATTGCATCACAATGTTATATATTGCATCACAATGTATAAATATACTGCATCACAATATATAAATCTACTGCGTCACAATGTTAACAACAATATCATAGTGTAAAAATCTACTGCATCACAATGTATAACTCTACTGCATCACGATGTTATTTTACTGCATCATGATGCACTAAATCGTAAGACCATGATGCAGTAACTATGATGCATTAAATCTAAAAATAAAGGAATCTGTAGATAAAAAGTATGATGTACTACAAAAACCAACCTGCAAAAACATATATAAAAAATATAATGTACTACATAAAAATCACATATTCACCATAGAATATAACAATGATGTAGTATACAATACAAAAGCAACAGACATTACACATTTCTTTCTATTTTCAAAATTATTTCTTGGTATTGTCTACTTTACAAAAATCAATCAGAAAACTTAACACGATCAGATCATCATATAAACTTATGTGGGACACATAATCTGAGATGTGTCTTGGTAGGATTCCATCGTTCAAGTTAGATTATGAGACATATGATTCCAAAGCTCACACCACCTAACTCATCCTTGGCCTTCAACGGACTGAATGGCGCACGCAGGCTGCAGCATAGGAAATCATGCAAGACATATCACTTTAACTTTATTCTTTATGCAGACACAAATCGACTATCGATTCAAAGTTTCCATCATCCATCACTCGCATGAGTAAAGGACTTGCCTGTAGTTTGATAGATTCCGTTAAGCGCTTCAAAATAAGATCATATGCCTCGCAGTGCTTACAGCTACATTTAACTTTTGTTGCAAATTTACAAAAATCAACCTGCAAAATATTTAAAAGAAAAATATTCAGAATGATTGTACAAAACCTACTGCATGACAGTACAAAATCTACTACATGACAGTACAAAACCTACTGCATGACAGTACAAAACCTACTACATTAAGCATTAAAAAAACACACATAAACTTTAGTAAAGTATATAAACAAATCAAATGAACTACTAAATAAAGTGCAATGCAATAGTAATAAAATTGTGATGCATTACTAATACTTTTTATAAAGAAAGATGGTATACTTGTTTGAGCAAAAAGTAGCATCAAAGGAGACGATATAACCAAAGTGACATAGTCCCTAATTGCTTGTTCATCACCGAAAAAAGACCAACCAACTTATCATCATCGACTACAATAAAAAAATGTTAAGAAACTGATACAATCCTATAAAAATTCAAATGATTCCTTAAAGTGAAAATTTATCTCTACTTTATGCTAGTTAATCATTGTGTTATCTCTACTGCCTCAAATCCTATACCTTTCATTATCTTTCTGTTACATAGGTGTATCCATTCTACTCTTATATTTCCTAGTACATCATTGTTAGTATTTTATATTCTACTACATTATAGTATTATATTCTACTGCATTACAGTTATATTCTACTTTAATGCAGTAGAAATAACAGTAATGTAGTAGAATATAAGACTGTACATTACAATATACATTTCCAGCACCTGAAAGTCTTTGTTTGAATCGCTCTTCATGGTTTAGTATAACGCTCCATACGCCAACTATACCAAAAGCAACTTCAACTTTAGGGTACAGACTTAACAAATACACACTCTCTAGTTTTGAGTCTTTTGTTTGAATACAATATCACCGTACATTAAGATTAACATATATTTTTTATTCAGTAAAAAATAACTGTGATGTAGTATAAAATAACTGTAAGACAGTAGGAAGTTAAATGTGATGCAGTAGAATATTAACTATATTGTAGTAGAATATTTTTAATAAAACATACCCTTTTTTATATCTAAAACCAGTACATGCCAAGCATCCGCAAATCCCCAAATACTGTAACAACCATCTAACTCCATTTTATTACTTCATACGATAATAAAAACCGATTAACTTTACTTGATCAATAAGCAATCACAAACATAAATGTTATCTATATCAATGCATCACACTTTTAGCAACAAGTTCATCACAAGGTGTATAAACAACTGGTCCATCACAATACATAACTAGTGCATCACAATACAATCCTAGCGCATTACAGTTATAAAATATCATGTAGGCATTTTATCAAACACTTGGTGTGCAGGTTTTATATACACGCTTTTCATCTAGTTTTTTTAAACACATGCTGAATGAATGTTCTAACTACACTAACAATAAACAAAAACACAAATATTCAATCAACATAAAGTAAACTATCAAAAAAGTTAGAAGAGCTAAAATCTTACTATCATTAATTGTGAATGAGGTGCACTCATTATTCTTTGATGATTCAATATACATCTTCAAAAATGATGAAAAATTAGGGTTATAAAATCAAACCATTGAATCTAGACTGGTAATGATAATTGAAAAACTAACGACGGGCTGAGAAGGCTTCTTACAATCAACCATGACAGTTAACGGTGGGGAAGGTGGTAGTGCGATGGAAGGGCGATGGATAATCGAGAGAGAAGTGGAGAGTCGAGAGAGATGGTGGACATCGGAAGAGATTGGAGCAAAAAGTGGAAAAAAAATAAAAGAAACAAACTATATATAACCCTAGTATAAATTGACTAGTATACCCCTACTTCTTTAAAAAATGAGGGGGTGGGAAGGGGGACACATGGCAGCCTATGGTGTTATCTTACCCTTTTTATTATAACACTTTTTTTTATTTTACCCCAACTATACATATATATATATATATATATATATATATATATATATATATATATATAACGCCACATATATAAATAAGTAAAACCAACTTGAACAATCAATCATACTAAAATACGTAGACATTTAATGCACATAAAACAACTAATATACGCAAACAAACACCAAAATCAGACCCCCAACATGTTGTTAGAATCATCCTAGAACACATGGTACACATACATCGATTACTCGATTGCAAAGGTCACTATACTTGGTATATACAAGAAAAATGCAAAAGCTGATTGAGCAGAATTTCTGACTTTAGACCATGAGCTGACAAAGAAAAAGTCTTTCCCGCTTTTTGCGCTAAACAAAAAAACTTTAGGTAATTGAGTTGTGAACTCCCAAAAAATATTTCGTGGTCCAACTCCTCAAGGGCTGTCGGGAAATCAGTTTTTAGTGGACGAAGGTCAAGCAACCAGCACTAAAAAACGATCAATCACGCATGCAAATTCAAGGCGTATCTAGATTTTAAGCGTCATACAAATACACCACATTAACAGGAATTTTTAAGAGACGTATTAAGCTTATGAACCATGATTTACATGCACGTAAAAACATGATTAACAATTTAAATAAATAAATAAGCAACAATAAGTAAATAAATGCGAATTATAAACCATGTAACATAATAAGCGTTTATAAGCATGTAAAAACAAACTGTATTTATTTTTCCAGAATCTAAGTGACTCTTAGGAGTCTTTATTTTCACAAAAATAAAACACTAAAGGGGTCACACATAAAAACAAGAAAAATATCATAAATATGCACTTTTAAAGCGTTTCTACACGTTTTTATGTAATTATATAGCTATATGTGCGGCTCGTGATGACACTGTTGGAATTAGTGATCTATAATCATATTATTACACTAATAATATATGAGCTACGCATCGGAAACTAAACACATATAGCATATATAATTAACATAAATTAATAAAAGGAAACCGCGTACCTTTTAGCGAATATAAAGCTATCGAATAACGAAGCTATATGATCACGTATGTGTGATCGTTGAGAAGCACAAAACTTCAAACTAAGTTACCAAAGTAGACAACCTCTACGTGTATCCACACTACATGTCTACCAATATTACCCGAATGCTAGTTCGCCAACTAACGATACTCGAAAACCTCGTTCCCGATATACTAAGAAAATCGAAACTCGAAATCCCTTTCGTAGGGTTTTCTTGGTTCAACTAAAGAGAGAAGAGACGAGAAGATAAGATGAATAAATGAGGAACTAAGACCCTCTTTATATAGTGTTAAGATTAGGGTTAGTTAGTTTTGGGAAAAAGCTACCTAAATTTGACGCAGACACCCCTCCCTCTTTTACCCTTAGGTCGGCCCCCATTAGCTTAAAAAGACCCCCTCGGGTTTGACTTTTTGACTATTTAATTACTTATGTACATTTACATAATAATTAGAGGGTTAACGGTTCATTATTCATAACACAAACAATTAGATCGTTAAG
>BQNB010139884.1:0-17491 GCA_026074375.1 Tanacetum coccineum
TTTAGGTATTATCTTGTTTATTTTGATATAATTTTAATGTATAATTAATTAATTAATATAATATTTCGGTTAAAATAAATGTACAAAAATATAAATTATTTTTCTTGCATAATATAAAGTATTTTAATCTTACAAAAATTTCATAATTGCCATATGTTGTATTTTCATAATTTCTAAGATTTAAATAAAGTTTATTCATGCTTTTATATACTTTTATTGCATTAGGGGCGTTTTGGTAATTTTACACTTGTTGAGATTTGGGTTTTACATTTAGTGTTCCCGTGTATTCATGAATTTTTAAATTTCGTGTGCTAACTTTTCATGAGGTATTTAATATACGTTTTTACTTGTCGTGATTTATTAAATATTAAAAGTTTAAATTTAATGGGAATTTCATGCGGGTTTTACAAGATTCATCAAAACTAGGTTCCAAAGGCAAGAACCTATTGATCAATCCATGGTCAGGATCCCTCAAAAAGTCGTTAAGACGACAATGCACCAAGGCTAAGACTTAGTTAGCGCCTACATCATTACAATCAATATAAAGATCATTCTTGATCATGCCAACAAGTGGATAAAACTGTGTCAAGGTTTTCGACAACAATTTCTTAAGAGACATTGTTCTTTCCAAGGCTTGGAAAATGGTGTCACCCGTGAGATTAGGTAGTACAATTAAGATGATTGGTACATGTGGGCTTATTATTATAAGCTGATCTATGATCGAAAGCTCAAATGTTTTCAAGTGAAGCGGTGTTGGTGCAGATGGTTTGATGCTCTCTTTGGAAATTATTTCAACTTCCATAGCATAAAATGGTTGTTAACTAGTACTATGAAATAATTAAGCTTAGAAAAGATGATTATTGACTCATTGCAATAGATTTGCAACTCCAAATACCTATTTATAGCAAGGATATGATGAGTTGTATGATGGTTGATTAAGATTAATTAAGATTTGATTTTAATGGACAGTATCTTTAACTATCAGAGTTTCTATATATTTAATCATACATGGCTTGATTTTGTATGTATTTGAAGATACTATTATCACTACGTTCCCATTAAAGCATACCATTTGCTTATAGTTATGGGTCAAGCAAAACCCGAGCTCGGGTCCTAGTTAAATATCCCGCGCGTCACTCTAAGTGTCGGGGTATATAAGGAAACTTTTCCATTTGGATACATGTTTAGTTGTTCAAAGAATATCTAAAAATATCTTTTTCTTTTTTCTCTCAAATTCTCTTCCTCTTTCTCTCTTCTAAACAACTCAATCTTTCTTCTCATTCCTAGTTCGATTTCGAAACGATTGTATAAGTGAAGTGTTAACAGGGATCCTACAATTGCATCAAAGCTACGTGTGGATTCTGTGGGGGGGTTGATTCGTGTGTTCAAAGATCAAATTCGTGGTGTAAATTTAAGCAAAAAAAATCAAAAAAATCAAAAACCCAATTTTTGTGCTTAGATGTGTGAATGTTTATGTTATTAAGCAAGATCTAGGCATAAGGTAGCTAATTGTGCAAGAGAAATCAAGTTAGAAGGTCAAAAAGGGTGATTATAATTAAGCGATTTTGGTGGAAAAGTCGTATTGTTCGTCGTTGCGTTTTGACTTTCTGGAAACAAACCAAAAAAACAAGAACAAAAAACAAAAAAAAAGTTCATGTTGCTTTTTTCACTTTCTCTGTTGCGTTTGATTTTTTATTCTTGGTTGCTTTTTGATCATTCTTTGGTTTTTAATCATTGGTTTGCGTTTTGGTTCATATGCGTTTTGATTGCAGGTTGCGTTTTGATGACATTATATTGCGTTTTTGACTACGAGAAACTCTGCCCGACCCCCAAATTTTTTAATTCTGTTCGTTTTGAGACCAAATTTTCATTCGTTTTTGACCAAGTTCATTGCGTATTGACAAAATTTCATATGCGTTTGATAAAATTTCATTGCGTTATTACAATAATTTCATTGCGTTTTTGATCAAATTTCATTGCGTTTGACCAAATTTTCATGCGTTTTTGACCATAATATCATTCGTTTTGACCAAATTCATTGCGTTTTGGTGTCACTCACAAACTAAGCTTGTTAAAGATAGCACTAGCGTTTTGAACTAGAAATCTTTGTGAAGAAAAAGGGTTTTCATAAAACAGCCATAACTTTGATCCGTAAGTCCCGTTTTCAGGCCTGACCTCGTCAAATCGAAGAGAAAAACAAGACGGAGGGATCACGCTATAACCACCCATGATATGCTGATACGGGATTAATTACCGAAGCCCCAAAACACTTCGAATACTAATGAGTTTTTGACATTTTTTTTTTTCCAGTTTTTTAGAAAAAGTGTTAGACTTGTATTTTGTTCTAGCTCACGGCCCATGCAGTATTAATGAGGCCCGTTTCAGTTTTGGGAGACCTATTCAACATCTGCTGTAAACCCTAGCCCAAAAAATTTATATGTTACAACATGGCCGCTGATTCCGAATCATTCATTCACCGTTATCTAGTGATCTTGTAAAATCCCGTATAATCATTTATACTCGGTTTGAATCAAAGACGAGTAAAATCCCGTTAACGCGAATTGCATACAACCACAATTTAAAATCACATCATATCCACTAAGATCCAACAAAATCATTCCACACTTCATAATTCATACCTATTCAATATCATCATGTCTACTACATCAACACATCCACAACAGACTAGCCAAATTGCACAACAATATCATGGCATCTCTAGTTCAAAGATCGTCCACCCGATGCTTGGACCAGGAAGATATTCTCAGTTGCGTTCCGCGTTTTCTTTCTACGATACTCGACACTAAATCGAATGGTGAATATCTTAGGAAGTGCATCTTTGATGGTCCATATACGCCTACGAACTACTCACTGGCCGCAGTTGAGCAGCGAGAGAAACATTCTATCAAACCAGTAGCTGCACATGAAGAAGCTGAGACAATACACAACATGACAACAGAGAACAAACTTTACTTTCAAGCTGAAAAGGAAGCTATATTCTTGAATTTTGACTAGATATTGAGATGAAATTACTCACTGATGATGCAATCAACACACTAAAGGAGATTGGACACCATATGATAGGCTACAACAGGGTGAATCGTTGAACGTACAAGATGTAAAACAATCTGTTCTGGGAATTTGGGAAGTTTACTTCTCGAGATGGAGAATCCATGGAGTCTTATTACTCCCGGTTTTATAAACGATGTATGAAGTTTTGACAAGGAACAACTTGCAAGTTTCACCAATGCAAGTGAATGTTCAATTTCTTCAACAACTTCAACCAGAATGGTCGAGATTTGTGACGGTTGTCAAGCAGAGACAGGAAATAGACACAGTCCTCAAACACAAGTTGTTTTGACTGTTCTGAAACAGTTTCAAAACGAAGTTAATGATTATCCGTTCTAAGAGATTAGCCAGAAGTGCAAATCCATAGCACTTCTTGCGGCTGCTCAACCATATTCAGATAACTATACTAATCAGTCACCAAAACCTCAAAAGATCGAATGCACCATCATAACATGCCATCATCTTCCCTACGACCAAGTGCGTCTACCAGACCACAAAGGCACAGAGATAGCAAAACCAGTTACTCCTCAATCAGCGTCCGTTCTGAGAAGACAGTGATCTCAGAACAGCCTCGAAGGATAAGGAATGAAAAGACTAGCACTCCTTGCTATTACTTCAAGAAGCTGTACATACTACCAACAGAGCAACCTTCGAA
The DNA here is from genome assembly GCA_026074375.1 of Tanacetum coccineum. Classification (NCBI taxonomy): domain Eukaryota; kingdom Viridiplantae; phylum Streptophyta; class Magnoliopsida; order Asterales; family Asteraceae; genus Tanacetum; species Tanacetum coccineum. Next base: position 3,725 of record BQNB010139884.1, read on the forward strand.
CTTCTTCAACGACTCCAGGAACCAATACTGAAGATACCACAGATACCAAGGTATAACAACGACAATCAGTCCAGAGGCAGTTTGGGAATCAAAGGACGATGACAGGTTGCTTGGGGTCGAGAAAACAGTAGGCGGTCCGGTAACGCAACAAAATGGATACAGTGCTTTAACTGCAAGGGATTTGACACTATGCCATGGAATGCAGACGCCAAAGCGGTAAAGACTACGCGTATACAAGGAGAAGATGTTATGTGTCAAACAAGCTGAATATCTGGTGTTTCCACTTCAAGCTGAGCACGCTGTATTGGCTAGAGGACACGTATGAAGAGATTGATGAACAAGGAATTGAAGCAATTTACACTACATGGCAAAGAAGTCAGGAGGTCTTATACTTGAAGAATCCAGAAATTCTACTAAGTCAAGTGCCCGTAAAAGGTACAAAACCATGATGAAAATAAAGTGTTTGCTAATGTGAGAGGAAATTCTGAGCAAACCTGAATCCTTAACGACACATATGTTTTGGAGAAGGAAGATATCAATGCATTCCTGATTCATCAAATATATGTACTAATGATAATCAGGTTATCAAAATGCGGCTGAAGTTGTTGATTATTCGTGTGCTCTTGCTAATTTAATTGCTAATTTGACTCTTGATACGGAGGAAAACAAAACGGTATTAAAGCAATTAAAGAAAGCAAACGCAACAATATCAGTAACTTCAAGAACTGAAGGAGTGCAAACTAACCTGATGAGTCAAGTAGGCTCTGGGTGAGCTACTAGCAGTCTGGATATTTCTCAGATTGCACTTCAGACCAACAGACTGACTTGAGAAGTACACGGCCATAATGACCAAACTAGTATTATAATATACTTCAAACAACTTAAATGACACTCTAGGACTATTAGCTATTAAAGACATAGACATACAAGAAGTGTTTATAAACCTAAAACCTATGAAATTTTAGTCGTCAACCAAAAAAACAACCTACTAGAGCTAGTCAAAAAGAGTCGTGTTAAATAGGTCACAATTGAAGGACAACTCAAGGAGAAAAGTAACGTTATTTCGGAATTTAAAGGTTAAAGAAGAAAAGACATTGACACGATGATGAAATGTACAAACAAATAAAGTTTCTAATGAAAATTCTTTATAAACGCAATCAGTCAATTCAGACCATTTCACATGTTAGCATCCCAAATGCGCCAACGTATAATGGTAGATCAACATTTGCAAATCCAAAGTACCCTAGAAAGCTCAATCAGATTAAGCCATTGTTTGTATGAGATCCAAATGATACTTCTGATCCTGCAAACAGATTTTGCCCGCAATGGGGAAGAGACAGTGACCTCTTGAAAAGGGAGAGTTGATCCAAAATTGGATAAAGACAAAGTGAAACCATATGATTACACATATCAAAACAGTCTTTATGAAACTTTCAAACCACCATCCAAAACCTATCTTGATCAGTTGGAACGCGCTAAAGAAGTTAGGAAGACAATGTGGAGAAAAACGTTTGTTAGGACAAAGCCAAACATTGCTAAAAACGTGGCCTTTCTACCCATTTCTAAATCCATTAGTAAAAGTAGACAACTTTATAACGAAATGACAAACAACTTCAATCATTTTAGATAATTTTTGTCGAACAACTTGGTCTTATTCATACTAAAGTGCAATTCTAACCCAACTGCTAAGACTATGGAAGTTTTGATCAAAACCTTATTAATGCCTCTTTCAAACAAAACTATACTGGACAGTCATTGTTTTGTTCATGAACTAAAAAAGGAAATGCATGACGATTTGGAGTACGTTAAATCCCTTGAAAACGAGGTTGACGAACTTGAATCTGAAAAGGCTGATTTTTCAAATATTTAGATCCACTTCTCGAAGAGTGCGTGACTAAAAGATGTTAAATGTTCATATTTGCAAATTCCCTGTTGCAATTAAAATGCTCATACAGAATTGAAGTGCAAGTATCTTTATAAAGTCAAAGGAAAGGTGAATTTCATGCACCAAAGCTTTCGAAACAAACTGAATCTGTTAATAACGAAGTAGAGTAAAAACTTTTAAAGAGTATTTGGCTAAACTTAAAAAACACTCGATTTCCTCTGAACTTCTTTACAACATTGTAAAGAACAGATGATAAACAACCAGTTTGCAAAGAAAATGCTTCAAATGTATTGTTTCGAAAAGAACGTGAACAATATATGAAATACATAGATTTGAAAGCTCAAATAGCCAGGACAAGAACATGGTGATAAATGTTAAAAAACTCATTCTGGGTAACAAAAGAAAGGTCTGTGGAAACTCATTTGATAAACCAGCTATTGTTGTTCGACAACCAAATGCTCAATCGGATCCAAAACCATCTTTTAGAAAAACCGACATCCTTTTCAAACTCTAACACTCCTGAAATGAGAAGTTTTCAAACAAACAGTACGGTTTAATAAACTAATGTGATTGGATGGTTTGTTAGAACAAGACATCACTCAACAAAATTTGCACAAATAAAAACCACACAGGTTCAAAACACAAATGTGCTTAACTAGGGAAGTTTAAGAATTTGCCTCTACCACAACACAAACTAGAACACCACAGTTGCCTCATGCTTTTACGAATACTAATCCTCACATGTCTAAATCTTCAGGAGTAATTCACACTACTAGTGTTAGCAGACCACAGTTTAAGTGCTATCAAGTTAAAGATAAGGTCGTGCCAAACAATAGTCAAGTGCAGTTTAAAAAGAAGGAAGTAGAAGACCATCATAGGATTTCTAGGTATTTTCTAAGAAAACAAAGTCGTAACGTGCGTGTACTGAACCAGTTCACACTCAGAACTTCGGAATGAAATGTGTGTTTGTGCTGAATGTGGAAAATGTCTGTTTAATTCTAATCATGATGCTTGTGTTTCTAGATACTTGAATGACGTGAACACTAGAACTAAGAAGCCTAATGTAGTGCCTATTAGTGCTAGTAAACCCAAGAGAAAAGCAAACAAATCTGTTGCAACACCCCATAAGAAAACAGTTGCATCAGATACCACTATTCAGAAATCCAAGAGTTACTATAAAGAGTTGTATGAGAATACAAATCAGGAATGGAAATGGTGGCTAGCTAAGCGATGTCCATCAGGTTATACATGGACACAAAAGCCACTTAGGACCAAAAAGATATGGATGCCTAAGATTAGGAAAGATAATGAATCAACAAGTATTAGTCCTACTATAGATATTGTCTCTAGGATAACTAATGTCTTGAAGATATCAAATTCCTTAGGATCTAATTTGTCCAATGTTCCATCGTCCTCTAATTCTCTTGCAGATTGTATAACTCATCTTATTCATTGTTGACTCTGGATGCACAAAGCACATGACGGGCAATCTCAAGCTGTTGTGTAATTTTGTGGAGAAATTTCTAGGTACTAGTTCGCATTTTGGAACATGAACATATTGCTCCAATTCTTGGTTATGGAGTATCTGATTTAAAGGGAATGCCACGATCAAAGCACTGGTTTATTACGTCGAAGGCCTCAATCACAATCTTTCTCGGTTGGCTCCAATTCTGTGATTCTTATAAGGAGTTCTTTCAGAAATCTACTTGTTTTTGTGAGAGATCTTCAGGGAACTTATTACGATACTGGTAGCGTGATCTGATCTCTACACAATATCTCTCAAGAAAACAACTTCATCAACTCCAATTTTTCATGGCTAAAGCTTTCACCAACTCAATCATGGTTTATGGCATCGAAGGCTTTCTCATCTTTAACTCGATTACATCACCTTAATCTCAAAGAAAATGTTGTTGAATTGCTTACCTAAGTTTGAAATAAGTTCCAAGGATCAAATTTGTTCGTCTTGTGAAATGAGTAAAGCAAAAAGAAGTTCATTCAAGACAAAAGCATTTTCCTAGTTCAAGGAAGCCTAAATTTGCTTCACATGGACTTGTTTTGGCCAATGCGCTGTTGGCAAGCATAAATGGAAGAAGTATAATCCTGGTGATGTTAATGACTATCCAAGATAACACTTGGACTCTTTTTTCTATATCCAGGATGAAACCACCAGAAGTCTTACAAACGACTTTCTCACGAGAATTCAACGCAATCTTCAAGCTCAAGTTATTACTTCCGTACTGAACAGAGCAACGGAGTTTCTTGAACAAGACACTCCATGCTTATATTCAAAGAAAAAGGCATTGAACATCAAACTTCCAACTCCCTCGAACACCTGAACAGAAACGGACTTGTCGAAAAGATAAACCGAACTCTTGTTGAGGCTGCTCCGTACGATTGCTCTCCACAAGCTTTCAAAGCTTCCATTATCATTTTTGGGCGGTAAGCAGTTGAAACCGCATGCTATATCTCAGAACATAACCAATCATCATATCCACTCATGGAAAGACGGCAAACCATCATAAATGACAGGAAAACATTCAATAAAACATCTTCACATCTTTGAGATTGTCATTTGTTACATAACTAAGATGGAGAAAATATGGATAAGATAAAGAAAAAGGGATCCATGTGTCCCTTGGTGGAATTCCTACCTCGGAGATCGAAGGGAAAAAATTTAAAATCGTGTTTAAACAAGAGAACACGCTTAATAGTTGAAAGATCCCTTCATAGCAATTTGATGAAATCAAAGAAATGGATGCCTATCACAACATTCAGACCTCGCACCACAACGACACGGATGTCTTTGAAAAGGTCTCTTCAGGCTCGTTCCCAAGGACAAAAAGGCGTCAGATTTATGACAACTCTGACCCCGTGCCCCCAAGACAAAATGTTGTTCCTATAGCAGAAAAGACATATTCGTCACAACAAGGGTTAGAATTTCTCTTCAGTCCTTTACTTGAAGATTATTACAATCCAACACACGGTCTTGCTGAGGAAAACAACAAGATAATCACCGAAAATGCATCTTTCAAAAGATGAATTATATCGATCCTTTTTGTACATGGTATAATGAGAATTAGTGAGTCTATCCTCACTCAAACATTGCAAAAACCGATGTGCCCATTCATTCAACCACAAAATCCATGATTAACCGATGGAACCTTGAGATCATCCAATAGAAACAAAGTGTTCTGGATATCACAACCATGTCCAGTTCAAACAAGACGATAGCATGCCACAGATCCTGAAAATGTTGTAGGATCGCGCTCACCGGTAGTATTGTTGAAGTCGAGAGAACAATAAAGTAGGCAATTGCTGAGATCTGCATGATTGAAGCAATGCAGGATGAAACTTCATACAGTTCCGACAGACTAAAAAGTTCTGTGAGACAAGTGCAAACGCGATTTTGAAAGATATTATAAAGCTAAAGTGGATATGGGAAGCACAAGAAGGATGAAGATCAGACTGTAATTCGCAACAAAGCGCGACTTGTAGCTAAAGGTTATGCTCAGGAAGAAGGTGTTAATTTTGAAGAATCATTTGCACCAGTTGCTCCGCTTGGAAAGCAGTTCGGTATTTTGTTGCCCCCAAGCACCACAAGTCCTTTCCAATCTATCAAATTGGACGTAACAAACGGCATTTCATAATGGCCACTAAAGAGGAGGTTTATGTTGCTCAGCCAGAAGGGTTTGTTGATCCAGATCATCCAGAAAAAGTCTAGCCTTCTCAGGAAAGCTTAATAAGGAGTTAAAGCAATGCTCCAAGAGTTCCTGGTACGATGAACTATCAAACTTCCTGATGTCCAAGGCTTTAACTAAAGGTACAATGACCCAACTTTATTCAAGATAAATACGGGGAGGATATTCACCTTGTGCAGATTTACGTTGATGACATAATTTTTGGGTCTACAACCCTAAATATTCAAAAAGATTTGAAAAGTTAATGCACAGTAGATTTGAAATGTCTTTAATGGGGAATGAAATTCTTTTTAGACATCAGATCCACCAGTCCCCAAAGTATTTTTATATCAATTCAGGCCAAGTTACGCTTTAGAAATGTCTGAAAAAGCATAAAATGACAATTGTCACTTCATAATGGTACACACAATGGCTACAAAACCCAAACTAATGTAGATTTGAGTGGAAGAGACCCGTAACCAAACTGATTATCCGAAGTAAAAATCGGTCACTCATGTACTTGACATCTAGTAGACCAGACTTAGTGCAAGCATATGCTATTGTGCCACGATATAATATCAAGCACGACCAACACAAAAGCACCTCAAGAGGTAAAAAGAATCTTTAAATACCTAAAGGAACCATTAACAAGGGAACTCTGGTATCCAAAGGATTCTGCTTTGAACTAACGCATCTTTCAGACTGCTGAACAGTAAGCCGGATGCCTTATACTTGGAAAAGCACTTCTGGAGGAATACATTTTCCTTGTGATAAGCTTGTTAAGTTGGAAGTCAAAGAAACAAAACTGCACTGCAATGTCTTTCCATCATAGGCCAAGTACGTGTCGTTTATCAATGCAAGTTTGTGCTCAACGTAATGTGGATGAGGACACACTTCAAGATAATTGCTTCACTACAACGAAAATACTTTGTAAATGCGACTACTCAAGTCAGCCATACGTAAGCAATCATCATGCAACCCCGTACAACATTCGCGAACATAGCACTTCCATACAAGGTATCATATCATAAGTAACAGATGAAAATGGAATAATTGAATTATATTTTGTCAGAGCTGAATACCATTAGTTACAATGTTTACGAAAGCCCTATTCCTGAGGATCGTAAGTATCTTGTCAGAAGGATTGTATAGAATATTTGACTCACAGCAAATTGGAGGTTCTGACAATAAGACGCTTGAATAAATCATCAAACTTCACCCATGTACATATTTTTGAGAAATGCAAAATACAAAAATGTAAAACTTCAAAAAGAAAATACAAAATCAAAAAATCAGAAATTTTTCAAAAAGATTCTTCTCGACATGTCTCTTGGAATTGATAACATTTACGTGCTTAGAAATGTCGATTAACATTGACACGGGTGTGTAAATGAAGTTCGAGCGAGAGTTGAAAATAGTTTCAAAACATGTCATTTCTAATTTTCTAAATGGCTTATGTGCAAATGTCAGTACATAACCCGGACTTCAAATAAAGAAAGGTTTATAACTTATCCTCACAACGAGAAAATTAACGTTTCTCGGTCTTGAGCTTTCATACAAGACATTCAATGTTTCTAGCTTAAGAAAAAGGACAGTGTACGTTTCAGTGCGCTTACCCTTAACGTTAGAAGAGAAGTCCTCTAACATTTGGTTTTTCAAAAAGTTGTACACAATTTTTCAAGAATTTCTCAATGACAATTCATAATCTTTCAAAATTGTGTGTTCAACACTCTATCCCTCACAATGTTTTCAAAAGAAAACAATTTTTCAATTGGTCCTATTTTTAAGGAGGAGTTTTTCGAAAAACAAAGTTTTAATGTTCTTGGATACATCAACAATGACAATTCTTATGTATTCAAAACATATCCAAAATGTTCCAACCATTCATGCTAAAGAAATATTTTCTCCACAGATTTTCAAGACATATTTTAATCACAATGTATTTCAAAAACTAAGATGTTTATTTTTAATTAAAATAAGGCGGGAGAAAATGTAATTAAAATATGAATCTATTCGACTCAATGTGCGACAAAAAGACAAGGTTTTATGGTTCGATCTTATACCCAACAACATCTTAATTTCACACGACGATCCCGAAGTTCAAAAGGTGGTTAGATTAGGAATCAATCTATGATCCACCCAGAAACTGAGGATCTACCCATGGATAATCCAAATTCAGAAATAAGCAGTCCTTAGGTAATGATGGGAGATGAATGTATAATGGGAATGTAATGCTGACTAAATTGAGTTAAACACTGGAACAATCACTACAAGGTGTTAGTAAGACTTCTTGGTAAGCATTGAAGGCTTGAAGAACTAAAAATAAATGTATGGATAAAGGGTCTAAAGAAGAAGCTCTCCACAGGACAACATAAGGCAGAAATTGGGGGGCCCCCCATCAATACATATGCTGTCAGAAGCACAAGTTGATTGCTGACATTGAAAACGACTCATGGACCAGTGATGCAATTCACAACCCTTCTTAGCCATTCGGGTTTCTCTCAACAAAACTTGTCTCATTTGTCACGGAGATACACACGTTATCTATTGACATCTCACTCCTAGATTGTTGATATTGAATAGGTGGCAACTGCTCCAGCCTCCGAGAACAAAAACCAAATGCACTAATCGAGTCAAAGCCAAGAGATCAATCAAATCTCGTAAGGACACATTCCTAACAAACACCTGTTGAACATGCATCAAGTTCACAAGCTGTTAACAAGAGTCCTACCAATAACATTGTGATATTTGCCAAGAACATCCGTAGTGATACAAAAGTATTCACAATGAAGATGGAAATCCGTGCTTGAGCCCGATCAAACAAGCTCTTGTAGGTGACGCTTGCGAATTCCTATAAAGAATCCAAACATGTGATAACAGGATTCGATTTGTCCAGTTACATGGAATTGACGGTTGATGAATTTTATAAAACAGACACTCTCGATGTGTATACAAAAACAACTTAAAAACGAGTGACACGTCGATTGATTTTTTTTAAATCAATTTTCTCGTTTATCACTAACTAAACTGCAGGTCAACACGGTGGTGACGCAACCTCAATCCCATTCAAATGCTCAATCTACAAAGACAAACTATCTAGAAAGCTTAAGATTTAAAGACAAATACTTCCGCTAACTCGATTATAAAACATTCAAATAATGCAAAAGTATGAGCAAGTTGTCAACAGACACCAAGATGGCATATGACATAGAAGACGATGACAAAGGCTCAAATTCAAGATTCGTCAAAGCATGAAGGAACAAGCTTACAACGAAGACAAAGACCAAGAACACTCGAACTTAAACGACGAAAGCAATCTCATGTATCTCATGAAGGAGTGTCATTCGGGGGAGGTTATTAGCCTCAAAATATTGAGTCGAACATGAAGTTCGCTCATTATGTATTTAAGTCTCGGTCAATCAATTAGTTAACGTTGTAATAGGAAAGTATCGAGAATCGGGCTCGATAGTTAATCTAATATTGTATATGTTTCGGGTTTAATCCCAAGCAAAACCCAGCCCAGGTCCAAGTTTAAATATCACCAACGTCACTTTTTAAGTGTCGGGTATATAAGAAACTTTTCCACTTGAAAAAGATAGTTTTATCAAAATATCTAAAAAATATCTTTTCTCTTTTTTCTCTCTCCATTTCTCTCTTCCACAATCTCTCTCTGAAAACAACTCAATTCTTTCTTTCTCACTACTAGTTCGATATCGTGAACGATTTAGAATGATGTGTTAAACGGGATCCTACAGAGTTGTATATGGTTGATTAAGAATAAATTAAGATTTGATTTTAATGGACATTATCATTAACTATCAAGTTTCTAAATATTTTACTCATACCGTTTCTTGATTATGAACTGTATTTTAAGATACTATTAGCACTACGTTCCCATTAAAGCGTACCATTTGCTTATAGTTATGGGTTTTGCTAACCATTGTCCTCGGGCAAAAGTTAGTGTGTAATTAATATACACAAACTTTCTTAATTAACACAAAAATGTATTAAATACACATTAAATGAACCTATAAATTGCTATATTTAAATACAATTTTGACTTAAATTTACCCGCATTTAATGTATTGTATGTTAATTAGGAAACTTTGTGTATATTAATTACACACTAACCTTTGCCCAGTGGGCAATGGTTAGCAAAACCCTATAGTTATTTAGACCAGTGTTTTAAAACCCGGGTTGACCCGGCCGGTTGAACCGGTTGACCCGTGACTCGATAGGGTGACCGGATGCCGGTTTTGACCCAAAAACCCGGTTGAACCGTGACCCGGTGGTTCGACCGGGTCGATTCAAAAAACGGTTTTTAAAACATTGATTTAGACCATAATATATGACATAATCTTCCCATAATACAATGCCGAAATTTATTGAGTATAAACCAATTCGAAGATTTGATATTGCGGGCAAAAAAAATCCTAAGAATAGTATCTTTTTGAATCTCTCATTTCACATATCCATGATGGTGATTTCGCCCGTGCGTATTATACTTTGCGACACAGATACCTAAAGCAATAGCAAGCAGTAGTATGAGCAGTAAGCAAGAATTGTTTAAAAAAGATGTTTGGTACCATAGTTGTAAGTTGTAATTAGAAAGTGTAAACTTACAAAAAAGTGTATATAACCCAATTAAAGTAATTGTAAATTTTATATTTGAAAGTATAAATAAAATTTTATAACAAACTGCTGATTGACAAAATCTGAAATGCTACATCACGAAGTATAAGAGCAATGGAAGCTGTTAAACAACATTTAAATGCTTATTGAGGTGTTGTCAAACAAGTTTTTCATCTAAAATATTTACCGCATGACGTTTGTTGCTCCTAAACGCTTGTTGATAAACACAACCGACAAATGTGATCAATACATTTGTAAGACTTGTTTAGGTTAAGCCTAAGCAAGCTTCGGATATTAAGCTCGGGCTCAAACTCTTTTATTAAATGAAACTTAAGAATGGCTCGAGCTCGCGTTCGTTTTTCACCGTTCATTTCAAGCATTTACCAAACCAATTCCAAGTAGTTTACCAACAATCTAGTTCATTGTGTTCAAAAAAAATGACAATCTAGCTCATTTGCATTCCGATATAGTGACACTCATACGTCACCATTATTTTTACTAGTATCTGCTAATGGATGGTCACCATGAACATGAATCTTTTGATGTGTAAAAGTTAATAAAGTTACGGAGTATGATATATATGCCTAAGAATGAGACCTAATAATAAGCCTACATCATTCACTTCTTGACAAGTATAATACATATTTTTTTTTCATCATTTCCCACCAATTAATTATTCAAATTAATCAATCACATTTTAAGTATAATTTAACGGTAGATATTAGGTATACAAATCATTTTTCCTTTTATAATTTTTGTTAGTTCTAATACACTCAATCTTTTTATCTATTTACATCTTAATAGGTGATTCGTTAGCACCTCTATTAATTGTAAATGTCAATAAAATACTTTTATATTGTGGAACGAGGCTTGGTTACACCCGTGCGTTGCACCGGGCTTGTTTTGTGGGAAAAATCGGATTTTTGCTTATGTGAAGCATCATACAATGACATCATGCATTCGATTTTGGACCTCCTTGACAACAACTACTCTTGCTCCATTAACACAAAATAATGATCTATTATGCTGAGTCTGAATACATGGTCTAAAAACACCCCTAAATATGTGAAAAATCACTTAAAGTCATAATATAATACTTCAAATTATACACAATTGGTGTTAGTACAAAATTCGTGTCGGGTTTAGTAAGGTGTTGAAGTCCTTTGTCGGGCCGGGACTCCAAACGACTTGAGTGTTTGATCTTGTACTAGAGCAAGAGAAGTGATGATTTTCTCACAATTGAAAGTAAACCGTTAGTCTTACCGTGGGGACGGACCCCACGATTAGACTCCGGTGTGAGAGTAAGTATTCATGTTGTCAGAGTTATATGTCAGAGAATAAAAATAAGTCTGTACCTTTTGGGGTGTATTATGACCCTTATTTATAGGTGTCTAGTACTAGGGTTTCCTAGTGTTTCGGTTGCTTTAGTAGTGGCCAGAGTGGGTCCCTTGTCGGGCAAGGTTCCGCGGTAATCGTGTGAATGGACATGGATGTTTTCCGCGGACATATCATCCTATAGCCGGATCCGCGGACGGATCGTCTATAACTAGATCCGCGGACGGATCGCTAGGTTTGGGCCGCGGCCAATGCGAAATTGGGTTTTACTACGGCCTGTTATTAATAGGTTGGGCCCAAAAGCCCGAGTAATAGTGTGGCACAAGCCCAAAGGCTTGGTACACCTAGTATACGTCATCAAGTCCCCCCAGTCTAGTATGATATTGCCTGCGGGTTATGTCATGCGTGCGGTGATCAATGCTAGACTTTCGTCTACTTTATTTCCTCCTTGAGTTATCTATTTTTATGTCGTACCACTTCTTAGTTGGTGACGCTTCAATGACGTGGAGCGTTGCTGTCCTTTTACCTTCTGACTGGTGACAGCTTTTTACCAGTTTCCCATGCGCTTTTCTATCGTTGATTAGGCAAGTGGCACACACGTGGCGTCATCCAAGCATCGGTAGGAGTAACTATACCCAAAGTATAAATACCACGCATTTTTACTGTTTTTTCTCTTCTCGAAATCTTTCCATCGCCATTGTTAATCTCTTAGAGCTTACTTCTTATTCCTCGTCCATACGTCATTTACCTTGTTTTCAGTTTTTCGTGATTCAGGTTAGCATTCATCTCTGTTTTCTTCAAAATGGCTAATAAACATTCCATTATGACCCGAGAAATGGTAGAGAGCTTTTGCGATAGTTATTATATTCCTGATGAAGTTCATCCTGCCGCCCCGGGGCGGGATATGACTATCACCCAATTTCCTGAGGGCAAAGTGGGTGTTTATACTAGGTTATTTGATTATTGTGGCTATAGGATTCCTCTTACCAAATTTTTTGTATCCGTTCTCAAATATTTCCGTATACATATTTCTCAATTATCCCCCTTCGGTGCTGCTCGTATATCTCATTTCGAGGTTTTGACGCGCGTACTTGATCTTGGCCCGTCGGTAGCTGTTTTTCGTGCGTTTTATACGCGTATATATAGTGACGGATTGTTTTCGTTTGCGAAACGTTCCCTATCGGCTCCTTCTTGTCTCTCGAAGCCTCCGGATTCTATTAAGAACTGGGCGGACCATTTTTTCTGGGTTGATTCCAGGGTGTTTCCTATCTCCGTCCCTTTGTATACGGGGGGCGTGTTGGAGAAAGATCCGGCTCCCCATCTCACTGCTCGTCAAGAGCAGGCTGTTCAGGTCCTTTCCTCTAATAAAGCTCCTTTCCGGCGGTATCCGGAATGTTTTTTAGCTCTTGTGGGTTTGAGTCCATACTATCTATTTGGTGAAAACACTTATCCGGCCTTTGAGAGACCTGATAGAACGGGTGGGTGAAACTTTGTTTTGGTGGTACAAGTTTTTTAACATTATGTTTTTTTATGGGGTTTAATCTTTTGTTATTTATTTTGCAGACATGGGTTTGCTTGATTATATCAGGACTGCTGACCCCCGGAAGGTGCAAGCGGTGGAGGTCCAGAAAGGGGAAGAGCAGGTGACGTTGCTTGAAAGTATAAAACATTGTTTCGTGTCTCTAGATGCTCCTGCTGCGGTACACCAAGCAAGTGGTAGTGGTTCTGGCGCTGGTCCTGAAGTTTCTGCTCCATCTGCGGGGGGAAATGTTGTTGTCAAAGCAGAGCGACCCCCTTCCTGCTAAAAGATTGAGGATAAATCATCCTAGCCTTGCTTTCGGGACCGGTGGGAAGACACTTGCTAGTCTGAGACGGACCATTCCAGAAGGCTCCCTTTTATTGGGGTCCTCTCCAGCGGACGTCCACACTCAGGTTACCGTGCGGAGGTACGTTCGTGCTTAACATTTTACTTTGATTTTGTCTGTACTTGTACTTTCCTTAACATTATCCTTTTTCGCCAGTTCCCGCACTGCGGATGCCCCTGTGTATACTGCTGCTGACACTGTGACTTCCAGCAGGGATAAGACGCTTGTTGTACCCACGTCGGACGTGGGCGGGTCTTCCCAGCCGGAGACGTCGGAAGAGTCGGCTGACTCGTTGATGTATAGTTTTAACACACGTAAAAATATATAAAATATAATACTTAAGAAGAGAAATTAAGAAGATTACCAAGTTACC
>BQNB010139885.1:0-13237 GCA_026074375.1 Tanacetum coccineum
TTATGATTGTAAAGACGGTGAAATTGCATCGAGATTTATAAAAAAATGAAAAAATAGAAAATGCATCAAAAAAGAGAAGGATGATTGATAGTCGGTTCGCTAAACTTAACCGATGAAATACTTAGAAGGATCAATTATTCGTTGCTATGTGGATAAAAATCAACGATGTATAGTTTTGTATAAATTGGCCGATATCACCACTTTTGTAAAAGTATGTAACTTTGGGATGTTCAGGAAGTTGACTGTTATGGGAACACCAACTTAGGTTGTATTTTTCATTTCTATGATCGAGGCGTTTGTATATATTTCGAGTCTTTATCATGGAACGGTCGGGAAAAGTTACTAGCAACTACCTTATTTGTTCAAGCTTAATCTATTTATTTTGTGAATTTTATTTAACACCAATTTGCTTCCCTTTTCCTAGCAACTAACCTTAGGTTTTACTTGAACGAGGTTAAGATCGAGTCATGCATGTCTATTCCGTCGTTACGTCCATGTATGCGTAATTCAGCCACCTTGTTGGTTTATTACTATTGGGGAAGGTTAGAAGATCTCTACCCTATATCGTTCTTTATCCTAACCCTTGGTTAAACTCGAATAAGGATGTGATCGAACACACATGTTTTTGATACTTTATTCTTTTATATTCTTTATATTAGGTAATTTTGGCAATGGAACGGAAAAGATGCGAAAAAAGGCTTTTTTATATCAAAATCCGCATTTTCATGAGTTACGGCGTAATTAACACCATGGATTACGCCGTAACCTATTATTACATATGGAATTGTACTGACGGAGAAGTTACGGCGTAACATCAATAAGAGTTACGCCGTAATTAATCATTTATTATGAAGATATAGAAGCTTTGAAGACATTACGGCGTAACGTCCTGTAGGGTTACGCCGTAATCATTTATTTAATGCGATGATTCGGTGTTGACGAGGCTTTACGGCGTAACATCCCATATAGTTACGCCATAATCTTTTACTATAGAAATTATATTGTTGTCGACTAAGGGTTACGGAGAAACATGATTATTTATTACGCCATAACTGAGATTATCACATAAAAAGGAAAGCCGCATCAGGAGTGTTACGGCGTAACCGTGTATTGGGTTACGCCGTAAAATCACAAGGACTAATATTGTGCAAAAGTTATATAAAGTTTCACTCTTCACCCTTAAGTCGGAGGGCCAGTTGTGACAACTTCTGACTCATATTTTAGTATATATATGATTCGAATGAATCATATAATTGATACATTCCTATTCGGTGGAGTTAGCCACAAAAAGAAGAAATCGGAGAAAAGAGCTAGCAGCCTGCTAGCTTGGTTATAGGGCAAACCAAAAACATTATGTGAAGCAAACTCCCGAGTCAAGCAAGATTCAGAAACCAACAATTGATCTTGAACAAGAATTTGAGAAGAGTGCTTCAGAGATTTACAAGATTAAGAGGGAACAAGATGAGAAGCAAAAGATGCCAAAGTATACAAGTAACTCTACCGACAAGGCAACACTCAAAGAGTATGATCAGAAAAGTGCTCTCTACCAAGCCATGCACGAAAACAAGTATTTCAACAGAAATCTTGCTAATCATGCATTGTACCATGCTCTCATGGAAGCTTTGATAGAGGATGAAAATGCCATGGATAAGGGAGTTGCTGATACAGTACAGAATCATAAAAGACAGCATGATGATGATGATGATGATGATGATGATGATGATGATGATGATGATGATGATGATGAAGACTCTTCAGTTGGACCAAACCAGGGTAAGAAGACAAAGAGGACAAGAACCAAAGAGTCAGAGTCTTCCAAGAAACCATCCACCACCAACGAAACCGCCAAAGGTAAAGCTCCATGATGACATCAAATAACATTACATTTATACCATCTTTATGCCATTGTAAATCATTATTTTTTTATAATTATTTACATGAATTGGCACTTATTGCTTATATTTGTTATTTGCAGTAATTATGGAGCAGTTAGTGAAGTTTATATAAAAGGCATGTATTTTGGAGCATAAACAAAGAGTTCAAGAAAGTCTACTGATTTTGACATCCTACACGGCGTATAATTCTAGAAGCATACGCCGTATCCAAGACTTAACGAACTAACAGACCATTGCTTGACTTTGAAGAATACGCAGCATCTGCATCAACGATGCGACGTATATAATACTTTGGTCAATGAAAAAGAACCAACTTCTTTTACCTCAATACGTCGTATCCATCATGAAGATACGGCGTATCTGTGCCTACACTTTACAAATAACCACGATCAACAGTCAAAGATCCTGCATTTAATGCAGTCAACAATCAATGATCATGCAGTTAATGCAGTTATTAAAACACGATCAATATTCAAGGATCTTGTATTTAATGCAATCAACAGTCAATAATCCTGCAATTAATTTATTTAATGAACGTGATCAACAAGTAAAAGATCCAGCAGTTAATACACCGTATTGACCTCATTCAATATGGCGTATCCACCCCTTTTTTTAGAGTCTATAAATACCAAACCCCAATACGAGTTCTATTATGCTTTTTACCACCAAGTCTGATTCTTAGAAGATACAAGAAGCCAAGAAGGTCCTGCAAAGTATTCCAATCCATGGGAAAACTCTTGTAATCTCTACACTCCACTATACGCGTTCGGTTTGCATTATGTTTAATCGTTCATCTATGATTTCGTGTATTATTACAATGACTATCGGCTAATACCTTTAGGTATTAGCCATGTTTATGATAATATAATGTTTGGTTTATTTATATCGAATGCTTAATTTATCGTTGCTTGTGATTATGTTTATCAATTTATACTCGTTTACGTGCTTATATATGCGACCTATCATTCAACTTGGTCTAGTCCTACATATTTAATACGCTGCAACTTCAGTGTTGTTTGGGCATAGGCTAAGAGTCCGTGATAGCCCTCTATATCTGCTAGTGAGTTATTAAAGTCTCCATGAGCTAGGGTTTAATATATTATTAATCACCTAAGGTAAATTATAATCAGCAAATAAAACACTTTATGCGGATGCGTTAATTGTGACAGGATTCAACGTGTCTAGGTCTTAGGAAGAAGTATCGCCCAAGTGTTAAGAATGATATAACCCTCGAGATAAGTCATTCATTACACTAAATAACCAAACCAACGTTCTATTTGATTAAGCATGGCTAGTATTGTTTACCTTACATAAGGTTTGACCGCTTCTTTATCTTTTGTCTATCAACTTGTGTGTGTTAATTGTCATTAAAACCTTAGGTTAGATAACTAAACTCGTGTTAGTCTCTTAGGTTGAAAACCCCCTTTATCATTAGTTTAGGTTTAACTTAGGTTTTGCACAAATTAGATTAATTTAGTACTAACATAGATAACAAAAATACTGATAAATTTGATATTAACGTTCTCTCTCTTAGTGATCGACACCCTACTTACCAACGAAGCTACATCTAATCAGGTACACTACTCGTTAGAGTGTTGTTTTTAGGTATAGTCGGCATAAAATAAATAGTAAAACTTGATACTAAAAATAACCCTACACGACAACACATCAAGTTTTTGGCGCCGTTGCCGTTAATTCTTATTTATTACATTAAAGAATTTAGAACTACCAACGAGCTTTTGTTAAAAACACGAAGCAACTTATTGAGTGAGCTGAAAATCAAGGTAAACGAATTGTCAAAGGTTGTGAGTAATGTTTTGATTCAAAAAATGAAGTCAAAGGAGTGACAACTAGGAGAGGAAAGATGACGTCTGAAGCCACCCGTAGTAAAGAAATTAATGAAACTGGAATCAACATGAATGAACCTCCCAGATTTGAACAAGTTGTGCGGGAACAGCCGCATGATGATGGTGAGAAAAATAAATCTTCAAGTATTCGTGAAAGGACTACTCAACCATTAGTAAACCACAACAATCATCTATTCCTTTCCCAAACCGGGTGAGAAAATAAAAACAAGATGCACTACAATGAAATTTTTTAGAGAATCTAAAACAACTCAATATTAATATTTCATTTATCGACGCCCTAGTGCAAATACCAAAATACGCTAAATATCTGAAGAGTTTACTCACGAATAAATCCAGACTTGAAGAAGCTTGTACATAGACAATGAACAAAAGGTGCTTAGCAGTCTTGCTCAACGATATGCCATCAAAAGAAAAAGACCCCAGGAGTTTCACTATCCCTTGTCAAGTGTTGGAAAAACATAAGGAAGCAGAAGACTTAGCCACAGATCACTTATCTAGATTTAAGAATCTGCATATGGAGGTGTAAATTGAGAGGGAAAATGCTGATAAATTCTCCGACGAGCATTTAATGGTGCTAAAATCTAAGTTTAATAACGATGAACCATGGTGTGCGGATTTCGTTAAATATATTGTTGGAAAGGTTGTTCCCTCAAATTGGACCTTTGAAAATAGAAAGAGGTTTTTTTCGCAAGTCAAGACTTACTTCTGGGAGGAACCTTATGCATTTAAACTGTGCGCTGATAATATAATGAGGATATGTGTGGCTGGAAGTGAAACCCTTAAAATTCTGGCACATTGTCATTCGGGACCTACTGGTGGATATCATAGTGCTTCAGTTACGGCAAAGAAGGTTTACGAGTCCGGATTTCATTGGCCTAGTGTCTTTAAAGATGCTAATGAGTACGTAAGACGATGTGATGCATGCCAAAGATCAGAGAACATATCTTCAAGGAAAGAAATGCCTCAAAATAACATTCAAGTATGCGAAGTCTTTGATGTTTAGGGATTAGATTTTACGGGACCATTTCCTGAATCTAGAGGTAATAAATACATATTAGTGGCTGTCGATTATGTGTCAAAATGGGTTGAAGCTCAAGAATTACCTACGAATGATGCGCACGTTGTAGTTAAGTTTTTAAGACAGTTATTTGCTAGGTTTGGAGTTCCTAAAGCCCTAATCAGTGATAGGGGAACACATTTTTGTAACTCTCAGCTGGAAAAAGCATTGTTAAAATATGGGGTCGCTCATAAAATATCAACAACATATCACCCTCAGACCAATGGACAAACCAAAGTCACCAACAAAGCTATTAAGCGTATCTTAGAAAGGTCGGTCAGATATAACCCAAAGGATTGGTATGAAAAGCTGAATGATGCATTGTGGGCATTTAAAACCGTTTACAAAACTCCAACAGGATGCACCCCCTTTAGAATGGTTTATGGTAAAGCTTGTCATCTTCTGGTAGAGATTGAACATAAATCATATCGGGCATTAAAATAGTGTAACATTGATCTTACGACTGCTGCAAAAAATCATTTCATGGAGTTAAACGAGTTAATGGAATTACGAGATGGCATGACTCTAGACTCCGTAGAGATAAACCTTTAGAAATGGAGACAAGGTCTTGTTATTTAACTCTCGCTTGAAGTTACATCCGGGGAAACTCAAATCAAAATGGTCCAGACCTTTCATTGTAAAAACCATGTACCCATATGGAGCCGTAGAAATCACTGATAAAAATGGTTCGAGCTTTAAGGTCAACGGCCAAAGGTCAAAAAAATACTACGATAGAAGTTTCAATACGGAGGATAACGAAATCATTGAGCTCGATGAATGAAGTGAAGAGAAAGAAAAAGTCAAACTTAACGACTGGCTAAAACAAAAGTGCTTACCGGGAGACAACCCGGTTGTTCTTAATTACTTGAATTGCAATTTTAATTGTTTTATTGAGTCTGTCTTCTCAGACAATCAATACGGCGTATCGAACCCCTATGGATACGCCGTATCGAACATGTCTGAACGTTATCAGTCCTTAATTTCAGTATTTAATTTCTGCAAAACTTTAAAATATTTGTTTTTATAGGATGCAATAAGACGTATCCTTGGGTTTGGGATACATCGTATTGACCTCCTGTACAGTGTGTTTAATTTTTTTCCTGCATTGTAACCATTGTGTAACCGAGATAGGAATTGCACTTTTGTCTTTTAACTATTCTTATAATTATTCTCATAATTTATATTAACACTAAATCATTGATATTTTGTGAATGTAGGAATTGGAAAGTGATACCCAAGTTGGTGGAAAGAAACGTATTAAGTCCGAAATGGTTTATGATGGATTAGAGAAAAAGATAGGAAAGGTTTAAAGCACTTGTACGTTAGTAGGCTTATGGCATTTATTGCTGTGTATACACACTAATTCACCACGCGCGCACACATACACACACACACACACACGCACACACACACACACACACACACACACACACACACACACACACACACACACACACACACATATATATATATATATATATATATATATATATATATATATATATATTTCTCTATATGGATCTAAAAGATTATATTTCTGATTGGTATGGTAAGAATTTGTTTGTTGCTGCATATACTCCTTACATTGAGGGAATGAATGGCATGGATCAATGGCCATCCACAAAGTATCAAAAACCATTTCCTCTAATAGTTAAAAAGATGCTTGGAAGACCACATTAGAAGAGAGAGATGGATGCAAGTAAAAAGGATGATGGGAAAAGAACTAGGTTGGGAAGAAAAGAGGTAACCATTCATTGTCAATTATGTAGAAAAGGACATAATGTGAGGGGTTGTCTAACAAAATATGGTGATAGTCAGTCTGTTAGGGGTAGTAAAACCGCAAGAGATGGTGGTTCTGCTAGGGGTGGTAAAACTGTGAATGCAAGTGGTTCTTGTAGGGGTGTAAAGACCAGAGGGATGTTAGGACTAGGGGAGGAGGTGGTAAAACTAGAGGAGTTGTTGTAGGAAGGTATGCAAGTGAAAGAGAAGTGAATAAAAGTGATAGACAAGGGCTGTAATTGGTGGATGATGGTGTGGAAAGGGTAGAGGATGGTCTGCAAGGGATCAAATCTTTAAAATATTTAATGGTAAATTAGATAGGTGTAGAGGAAGGGGTGATGGATCGGTTATATGTCATGTTTGCACTATAGTATCATACGAAAGTTAATAGAATAAAAGAGAGGAGCTAGAGAGTATTTTTCATCATTTTCAAAGTTTTCATTAAGAAAGGAAAATAGAAGGGAGGTTGAGGAAGTGTGTGTTTACAATGTAAAGACCTTGTATAAATACCCCTTCTAAATGCGTATTTATACTTATTAACCAGTCTTATCTATTTTCCTACTTTAGTCAAACCTTGGTCAATATTACTTATGTTTGACCAATATAAACTTTATTACAATATAATTTCTATCTAAACTATAAACTTTACAATGACCAATTCTTATTAATGATAAACACTTTTCTTATTCCTAACAATCTCCCCCCAAGGGTTGATTATTAAGGGCGCCTCAATGCAGGTAGAATTGGTCTTCCATTCACGAACGATTCCCCCCTTATCTTCTGCACACGGTGTCTTAGTCGCTTGATTATTTATCTTTAGTATGCCTTCAATATGTCAAGATCTAATTCACCTAACAGAGGTGGTTTCTTCCAAGGCTCAGATTTGAAGATCTTAATCTTCACTTCTTTCAAGACTCTTTCCAGCGTTGCATCACAGAACTTAACAATCTCAGCCAAATGCATAACCCTTTTCTCTTCTTTGTTGTTTAGGTAAATCAAACTCGTATTTGGTTTGTCTACTATAGAGTAAGGATCATGAGCTTCAATACCAGGGAATGTCAATGTTGGTCCGGTTAAGTTTACCCTGATCTGGTAACTTCTATTCCCAACCAGTAATCATGAACTCTCTCCCAGATAACGCAGCTTCTGATGAATGTTATCAAAGAAATCGTCAACTTGTTCTCACAAAAATTCACTTTCTTTTTTAGGCATAGATAATACAAATCTTCAATATCATTCTTGTTTAGATACTTGAAGTCAGCCTCAGAAAAGCTATCAGGTTTATTATTTTCTCTCATCATAATGATTTGCTCCATGTAGTCCAGCCCATGCTGTTGATCAGTAGTTACTCTGACAACTTTAGTAATCCTGTGATTGGAGAATTATTCCTCTGGATTATGTCTGAATCTTCTTTGGTTGAGCTTGTATATTCTCTTATGCCATGAATCTTTCCAATGGTGAATTGATAACCGTGCTTCTTAGTTGAAAATCTTGAATTCTTTTCTAACCCATCTTTTTAAATTTTCTTCCAAATCATCTTCCAAAAATGGAAGAATATATGCCTTTTCGCCCCTTTTCTTCCCCTCATGAGGAACAGCATCTTAATGATGATTACCGTGATATCATTTGCAAAAAGCTTTTAAGAACAACTAGGATTCAAGGTTTTTTTAAACTCTGCTTTCAAAATGTCCCATAATTCGGGATCAGCTGCGTGATCTTGATTATTTGACTTCATTTTCAAATACAATTGATGTTGTATATCAGCAGTTGATGTAGTAGTTGTTGACGAGCTTGTTGTTGGATACAAATTGAGAGTAGTGTTCTGCATGTGTTTTTGAAAAAGTTCTGCAATTATTCCAGGTGCATGAGCAACGAATTCTTTTGAAATTAACTCAGGTACATTTGTTGGAGCAATTTCTCTGTCTCGATTAACCGCAAAGTTAACTAATCTTGGAACTTCTTCTTTAAGCATCTCATTTGTCTTTGCAAAAGTAAGCTCAGGCACAACGTTGTTGCAATGATCAAGAACTTCTTGAATCTTTCCCATAAAAAACTCATTAGTGACAAATGTAGATTTCAGATGATTCCTGATTAGACCACGTCGTCTACACATGCCAGCAATAGTTCCTGGAAGAATCTTGGATTTACTGGAAGTAGGTTTAGCTTTGCTTTTAGCTTTGAATTTACTTTTAGCTTTTGATGTTGTAGCAGTGGAGGGTGATACCGTTTTCGTCAATTCTTGAGATAAAGTCTTATCCGAAGATAAGTTTGTCCTTGGGGATCTAGTGGGTGAGGGAATTGGTGTCTGCATCTTCTCTTTCCTAGTCTCCATACTACTCGTTGCTTGATTTCCGACCAATGTATGATCAGTGTGATCATCATTGTCATCACTTTTCTTATCATCATCATCATCCTTCTTCTTATTCTCATTCTCATTCTCATCATCATCAACATTTTCTAGATTTTTCTTATGACTCCGGGCTCTATCCTAGTACCAGAATCATCATCGTCATTGAGCATAGAATCAGCAAACTCACTTGCATACGACTCTTCATCTTCATCACCTTCTACCATCTTAACAATGTCCTCCTCCTCTAACTTTTCTTGCACTTTAGCAACATTTTATTGAGCTTTAGCAACTATAACAGTTTTGTGTAATGCGAGACTTAGAAGGGTTGCTTCAACAATCTCATCCCTTTCTTTGTCATCACTTGGAGGTGGAATTAGAGTTGTACTTTGCTTCTTTTGCTTGATGGTAACTTTGACCGATTTTCTTGGTGAACTTGTTTCCCTAACAACTTTGATTTCTCTTCTTCTTCTTAGGAGTAACCAGCAGAAAGGGTAGGAGACCAATGGACGCTAGGGTGTATGTCCTATGTGTTCATGGGTAGATACAACCGATTGTAGTTTGAATCATTGGAACTAGCCTGGAAAACACCATCTCATACTCTTTATAATCCTCGGTGGCACGAATCTCATCAGTAATGAATGCATCCAGAATAAACATCCCTTGAACTATCACATCCCCCTTAGAGTAAACACTCACCAATTAGAATATCATATTAACTAGACTGATAGTCCTCTTTAAGTCTCTGAAAATGGTAGGGTACTTCATTATCAATTATAATGATAAGGCTTTGTGAAGCGAGGGTACTAAAGAACATCTTTCTTCTGCTGTACGTAGTTAAGAAAGTCCCACCATAGAAGAGCAGCATAATCAACATGTTTATAATTAACCACAACATGAAAGATCTGAAGTATGTTGATCTTTGTTTGATCATGCCCAGATGTTCTTGTACCAGACAATGATTGAATACCTTGAACATGTATCCAAGGTTGACAAGAAACTTCATGTAGAAGCACTTACTTTATCACAAACTCCTTGATAACCAACCGTCTGCATAAATGGTTCTATGACCTTAATGGTTGACGGTGTAATGAATGGATTTGTAGGAGTTTCCACTGGTAACTAAAGAGTAGAACAAAACATATCCACAGTGTAAACAATCTCTTGTCTATCCAGCTTGAACTTAATAGTGTCTTTAGTATCTAGAACCTTGCTAACAGTTTTTTAAAATTGTTGTAGGTAAACACCTAGAACATCTGCTCTTGTAGTGAGAGCATAGCTTAGAAGATGATCAAGCAGAAGTTGTCCCACAATCTTGCATTCTGGTGAACATGGGATATTTTGAAGCACAACATAGTTATTGCATCTCCCAATTCTTTGAAACTTAGGGACAAGTTGATCAGCAGGAATGACTGGTTGTTGTTGTTATTGAGCCGTGATGATTACAGTATGATGAAATGAAGTGATTAGTGAAATGAGATAACGTTATGAAATACACATTTATAGAACATATTTGTCTCTTTCGACGCTGTCTATTTTTATATGCTATGGTAATTCTTTTTGAGAATATTCTGATCATTTTCTTTCTCATATGTCAATTCTTGCTTTTTTGGGCACATGCCATACGCTTTATTCGTCTTATTCTTTTAGTCTCACTCTGTGTAACACCCCCAAGTTGGGTCGCAGCGGAATAAGGGTCCGGGGCGTGTTACTTCAATGATCAACAACACAAGATATATATAAAATGACCAAAAAGTCATTCAAAACCGATACATTGGATTTAACACAGTATTTGTTACATAAGCCCGAAGCTTCACTTGTTCACTTGTTCAAAATACAAAGATTTCTAGCCCATAACAGATATACAAAATGTAATGCGAAAAAATCTTTAATGCATGATATCCAAATCAAAACCACCAATGTATCCCTTGCACCTCGTGTTTATTGACCTTGATAGCAGTTTTATATACCCAAAATATATATATAAAATAAAATACTTCAAAGAGCAATTAAGAAAATTCCCTAAGGAAAATTCACTCTTAAAAATATATATAATATAATATATAAAGACTTATATTTAAACCGATACAATATGATCACCCGGGTCTTACCCCAACGACTAAAAAAAAGTGAAATTGAAACCTCGTATAAGCATGGATTATGATTTGAATAAACAAATATATGAGTTGATGATCAATGACTACAAAATCAAAAAGCAACAATTAAAATTGAAAATTAAAGGCAATTTAAACAATTAAACAAACACGGAAAACAAATTAAACGCTACAATTAAGCAAATAGACTAAAATTAAACCCTAAAATTGCAAATTAAGTTTCTAATCCTAAATTAGGATAAAAAATTTTTTTTAAGAAAAAGAAAAATATTTTTTTGATTATTTTTGAATTTTTTTATTAATTAAAAAACTATTTAATCTTAATTAATCCTAAAAAATTAAAGAATTTCTGCAAGATTTGAAATTACATATTTTATCCTAGATAAAACAAAGAAAAAGAAAATTTTAGAAGAAGAATCACTATTTTTGGGTTTTTTAGATTTAAAGATATGATTTTTCTAAAATTTAAACTAATTAAAAACTTTAAAAGTAATAAAAATATTAAAAATATAATCCTAAATTTTTTATAAAAATTAAACTAAATAAAGAAAATATGCAGAAATTTAATAAAAATAAAAGCCCTAATTTTTACTTTTTATTTAAACCTTAATTAAACTAATTAAAAGCTAAACCCTAATTACTAATTTAAACTAATTAAAATTAATTAAACTAACTATTTAACTAACTAGGGACTAACTATGCAAATCCCTAAGGGACTAACAGGAAAGACTAACTAACTAACGGAGGTACTAACTGAGAAACTTTAAAGTTGCAAAACCAACCCCTGAGACCAAGCCCGACTTCAAACTAAGTCCTTTTTAGGCTTAAAAATAAGATGAAACTAAAAAGTGCTTTTCAGCAAATACTTAAAGAAGCAAAGTTATAAAATAAGCTGAGGTGAACAATTTTAACAAAAACACTTAGGGCTGAAATCCACTAATAAGCTCTTAAAAAGCTTATCTTTAAGCTGATTACAGAAACAAGGGCTTTCCCTTTGTTTTTACTAATTAAGCTATAAAGAGCTCAAAATAAGTCCAAATTGCAAAACAAAAGATGTTCTAATTAGCTTATAACTTGCTTAAGCTAATTCAGAAAAGAAAATAGAGCTAGGAACTATTTTAAGCTACTGAAAATGATCATGAAACAAGCAAACTCAGAGATTAAGCCAAATAGTACAAAAACCAATTAAGCTTAAAAGCTCAATAAGCAATTCTAGACTAAGAGCTTATGAGAACTTATGCAACTACTAATAAACTATCTATTTAAGCTATAAAAACAAATACCTTAAGCTAAAATTAACAATTTAAGAATCTACTTAATTACCTACTGTTTTTGGTTTTTTTAGTTATTTAGTGACTTTGACAGCTGAATTAAGCTAGGTAAATAAGCTAGAAAATGCAAATTAAGACTTAATCTATAATAAGCTATACCTAGACTTTATCCTACTTGAATTTAAGAACCTAAGACCTACTTTTACTTAACTAAAATTAAATTCAAAAGTGACAGCAGGAACAACCTAGTTCCTGCTGATGCACTTGACACTTAGCACAAATCCAATAGTGCAGGTTACCTTAAGGGTAAACCTGCACTTGGACACTCTTCTTGAGTGTTTATAAACACAAAGCAAGCACAATCTAAGCCTTGGAGGCTTAGATCAAATTTTAGCAATCAAACTTTAAGAAACAATATGCCCTGGTGCAGGTTTAGTCATAATAACCTTAAAAACTTCAAAATTTCAAACTAACCTTCAAAACTTTTTTAAATCCTAACCTATTATGAAGTTCTAACTACCAAAAGAGAAATCACTTAATTCCTAAGACTTTTGATAGTCAAACTAGACTAAACCAAACACCCCTTTAGGACATGACAGTTTTTTAAGAAAAGCTTTAAAATGCAAAACTAATGATTAATCCTGAACTACCAGATTACTAATAGCTTAGATTAAGCTCAACAAACATGATCTAGCAGCTACTTAGATAGAAATTAAGATCTACACTATTTCTAACTTATTTTAGGTTTTTTATGGTTTTTAAGACAAAGCCTGTCACGCGGGTGACCCGGGTTCGATCCCCGGCAACGGCGCCAAAAACTTGATAGCAATTTTATATACCCAAAATATATATATAAAATAAAATACTTCAAAGAGCAATTAAGAAAATTCCCTAAGGAAAATTCAC
>BQNB010139888.1:0-17491 GCA_026074375.1 Tanacetum coccineum
CACAACCGAAGCGGAATATGTAAGCGCCGGAAAGGCATGTCAACAAGCCATATGGATGAAACAAGCTCTCGTAGACTATGATGGGCTATAGACTTAAGTAAGAATCCCGTTCAACACTCACGAACAAAACACATTGAGATTCGCCATCACTTCCTTCGCGATAATGTTTAAAAAGGGAATATCTCTATAGAAAAGGTCTCATCGGAAGACAACATAGCCGATATTCTAACTAAACCACTTAAACATGAGCCATTTAACTACTTACGTCTAGGTCTAGGAATGATGGAACAAATTGATTAAGTTTTCGGCATAATAAAGAAATGATAATCATTAATGAACCATTTGTCAAAAATATGAGAAACAATTTTCTCAACAGGTGGTGGGCCCCTTAATTCATAAAGGGCGCCCCCTTTAATTTTAAAGGGACCACCCACCTGACTGACAATTTTTTTTTCTTCTCTCAGTGTCAAGGTTTCTATTTTAGATAAAAACATAAGATTGTGAAAAGTTTATAAGCAAACTTTTATTAATTCTTCTATTTAAATGCATATCTCATTATACATATATACAATAGTCCTAATTTATTATTTTCTAAAAGGTTTTTCTCACAACTAGGAGCACATGAAAATTAATTTTCACATATTGCTAATTACAAATTTAGAAGCTCCATTCTAATCATTAAGAATGGTAACACCCCACATAAACCAGATTCATGCTGCTAATAACATACAAATTTAGAAGCTCCATTCTAATCATTAAGAATGGTAACACCCCACACAAACCAGATTCATGCTGCTAATAACATAAAAATTTAGAAGCTCCATTCTAATCATTAAGAATGGTAACACCCCACATAAACCAGATTCATGCTGCTAATAACATACAAATTTAGAAGCTCCATTCTAATCATCAAGAAGTCCATCCAGAAAGAGGGTAAGGATCGAGTTCTGCTCCCGCCATTTTCCAAATCTTGATAGAAGACTTCACACTAATTCCTGTGGCGTTGTTGAACAAAAATACCTTAGCAGCACCGTAAGTGGCTTTTGTTGGATAAACTCTTGCTGTTACCACTGTTCTTCCACCTTGTGCAAACCCCTCCACTATCGAATGATCCACCTGTCAATATATCATACCACAGTTACACTAAATATAAAGAACATAAACTATTTTAGACTAAAAGATGGTTATTGTAATTTGACTTACCAGTAACCTCATGCTGTATTCTTCGCCTTCGAGTACTGGCACACTGCTTCCGTACACCCACTTTCCTACCGTATGATCCTTTGATGATCTGCATCAGTTTGTGTTACAGATTAGATCAATTTTTAAGATACTGATTTAGTGATTATGTGTTTTGGTGATTGAATTCAATGGGGATGATAATCTGAAAAAGAAAACTAAGAATAACCTTGTTTCATCAGCACAAAAGTAAGTTTTTGAGGTTCCATCGGTGGCTTTAGCAATATAAAAATACACCGGAAGTTGTTCAGTACGTTCAGAATCCGCTAGAACCACAACACCAAATGGCCCTAAGACACCCCTCTGGACTGAACCTACGCTAGTTGTGCAGTTGAACAAGACGTCAGCTTCAAGCGTTGATTCCAACATCTTTTGGTCAACTTTAAAAGTTGCAGTTATGTCCAGCTGCAAGTGTTAAATGGATAACAAGTTTTCAGCTCTCTGTTATCTTTTCCTTTTTTTTTTATCACAAACTATTAAAAAATTGATTTTAAACTCACCTGTGTGGCCATGCCTATATCAAGGGGAATGAGTGATCCGGGAAGGAGCTCCACGTCTTTAAATTCATCATATTTTTTCGATCTCAATTTCTCAGTTTCCTCAATTGGCCATTGAATCAAATTTGTTTGTGTTTTCGTGTCCAAAACAATGGTCCTTGGAATGTTCTGCAAGTTAAAACTGAATTAGAAAAAAGCTTTAATTAAAATTTAGCCGCTTGTTTAGTTCAAATTTACGTACCAACATGTTAGCCCATCCTTTTGCAAGGTCATCACTAGGTGGGTCGGTTTCTCCAACGTAACCCCAGAGTACCCTTCTCTTTTTATGTTGGTCATAAAACGTCTTGGATGCATAAAATTTTCCAAAATCATATCTCAACCCGATACCCACGTCATTTTCTGGGTCATCTGGGTACCATTTATCATTTACAACATCATAAGTCCCAATTGCATACCAATCATGTCGATCTTCATCCCCACTTTGTTTCAACACATGTTTAACATTTTGCCCGTGATCCCCCATGTTCAACCCGTTTTCTTCTGTGGTGGTGGACACCGGGTAAAGGTCAACACATTCCCACATACCAGTATGCGGGACCGCGTGAAGAACCTCTTCCAGAAGTTCAAAATGTGTAAAATTAGTAGTATGGTACATCAAAGCACAACCAATAGTCTCGTTGTGCTTTGACCCCATTACCATTCTATATTCACCATCGGGCCCAAGCCATAAAGTTGATGGGTCTCGGAAATCCTTGAACCCCACCCCGGGTGGTGGGAACAAAATAGGGTTACCCTCGTACTTTTTCCACTCGATAAGCAGCGGATCAGATGAGTTGACCGCGTACGCCAAGCATTGTAATTGTGCTAAGTCATAAGCGTTGCCGGTGTAGAGCATGATGATCTGACCGTTGGGTAGAACGGTAGCAGATCCGGTCATGACACCTTCAATGTCGTACCAGTGGTCCGGGATCATGGCGAAGGGCAGGTGGTACCAATTAATCATGTCTTTGGATACTGAGTGGCCCCATGTGATGTTACCCCAGATAGCTGATTCTGGGTTGTACTGATAGAAGAGATGGTACCATCCCATGTGATACATTGGTCCTGCATCACATCCAATAATTTCATTCCATTTTAGGTTTCAGTTCCAACTTCCAAAACATTTGCCGTACAATAATTCATCAATCATAATCACCAACAACTATAATCCTGTCTTTTTTCTATTTCCATTAAGGGTAAAATTTGTAGTATTATTATAAACTTCTATACATAAACCATTGCATCAAAAAAAAAAAAATTCTCTTAAAATATTACTTTGCCAAAAATTTCTAGCTTCGCACTAAGGTTTTAACTAGTTTTGCCAAACGTAATCATTACATGTGTCATATTTGACTCCCGAGAGAGTGTGTACTCACAACATTAGAAAGTTATGCTCATAGTTTGTTCAGAACACAAATGTATTTGTTGATCATAAGTTGTTTAGAACACATATTTTATTATCGCAAAATTGATAATTTGCTTGTGTTGAAGCAGTTGAAGAAAGTATCAACAAAGCAATATCGGACACACTGATACCTGTACTATGTAATTCTCGGTTTAACTAACATCTTTATGATGTTTAAATCAACTGTAATTGTGAGTTTAATTTGAGATCCAATATTGTCTGCAAACAAATGCCTTTTTCTTTTGGTAGAGATTGCCTTTCTAAAAGCTTGTATAGAACTATTCTTTATAACAATTGTTTATAACAACTTGTTACAATATTTTACATTCTGAGATTAATTATTAATTAGCCTTTCCAACGATATAATCAAAAGTATATTCATGCAATCAATTCCATAGATGAATAAAATAAAGAATTTGTGTAAATGCTTACCATCAGGATCTAAAAGCCAGAATCACCAATATCATGCATCAGAATACGCCAACAACATGAAAAGAGAATTTGTATCAGTTTAAAGAACCTTAAACACATATAAATCAGATGTTACGAATTATTATGTACATACCGCTAATGAAGTTCTTATCAGGCTGAAAATGATACGCTGAGCGTTGCCATTCAACATTAGCATTCGTCTCCAGCTTTATGAGAACTCGTTTTAAAGCATCATCTAGCAAGGGAGATGTCAAGAACTCGTCGACGGAGGGTTCATCTCCATTGCTAATATTGTCTGCAATCTCTGAAGGTAGTTGTAAATGGGTATGGACTGCAACCACAGGACCACATATTATAAGAACCGAAACAAGGACCCCGAAAAGAACTTTGGTGATGGATACGCGACGACTACTAGACGTAGATCGAACGAGTTGTTGCTTGTTTTCAAGGTCATTGTGGACAATGAGAGTGGTGGTAGAAGAGGCCATGAGATGGTGTGTGAGGTTTAAGAGATGTTTAACCAAGTTTTTATAGAATTCTCAAAGGAGAGATATTTTAGTTCAAGAAAACGACAACTTTAATTTTAGGGTTTATAATACGGCGATTTATGATTAAATAGTGTTGTACATACATACAAGTACGTAGTTTTTTACTAGTATCTTACGCGCAAAGCAACGGTCTAGCCAGAGAGGGTTGGACGTACACCTAAACCCAGCCCCACCACCGCCCCCCTCCTCCGCGGGGGGGCGCTCCCCCCAACCCCCCGCCCGCGCGCCGTCGGGCGGGTGGCACCCCCCCCCCAACCCCAACGCGGCCGAGTGGCCCGACTGCCGCCCACACACCAGGGGCCGCACCTTTGGTAGCTTTATTGAGGGCATAAACCCTTCCAACGCAAGGGCAATGATACCCCGACATCTGGGGCGGCCACGGGGCCTCCGGCGGAACCTCGATAACCTAAGTCCAGACCCGGTCGTGAGCCATCAGGAACGGGTGATGCACCTCGCACGCCTACACCACAGTCCAGACACCAGGGCGGCACCGACGGGGCGTCACGGGGGGGGGGCGGGGGGGGGAGGGGGACCATCCACACGCGGGGCTCGGTGGGCCGGGGGGGGGGTACCTCACCCTGAGTCCCCGCCCAACCTCCCCAATCCGCGGGGGCGCCCCCGCCAACCTACTCATCCCCCCCCCTCTCCCTGAAGCCCCACACCGCATTCGTGACGACGACCACCTCCCATCGAGTTTTTTGTTACCTATCCTGAACTCCAGACACAGCAACCTCACCGCAATCCCTGCTTCGCCGCACACGGGAACACCTACCACACTCACCTGTTGCTCAACAGGCTTGGATCCTTCGCACGTCGCCAGACCACCACCGACGCTATCCTAACTGCCTTAGCACCGCCCTAGCCGCTTCTTAGTCTAATGTGCCAAACAACAATAGCAAAAGCAAACCATTAACAAATTTCGTACTCCCCAGCAATAGTATATGAGAACTCGTTTTAAAAAAAAAGCATCACTAGCAAGGTGAGTATGTCAAGAACACTCTTCGAACGTAGGGTTCACATCTCGCATATCTAAAATATGTCATGTAAATCTCGAATGGTAGTTGTTTAATGGTGTATTGACCTGCAACCAGGAATAGGACCGACTATGATTAAAAACCCGAAAAACCATATTGACCCGCGCCCCCGCCCAAGAAAAGAACTATTGTGATGTGAAAACAAAACGTCGACGTAACTAACAGATAACGTAGCAAAAACGCAACGATGAATATATCTATGTTTACCAAGATAGGACATTGTGGACAATGATGAGGTGGTAGAAAGAGGCCATTGAGTATGGTTTTGTGAGGATAAAGAGAATTTAACACAATTTTTATAGGAATACTCAAAGGAGAGATAAATTTAGTTCAAGAAAAACGACAAAAAAAAACGACAAAGAAAAAACTGAAAAGAACGAACAGATCAAGAAAAAAAAAACGACAAACACGAGCAACCAAACCAGCAAAACCAACAATAATCCCACCCAACACCACCCTAACAACCCTCTCACCCTCTACTAACAACTCAACCTCCCGACAACCCCCCTTGAAAACCAACGACCCTCACACGCTGGACTTCCATCCCGGGCACCACCCACCTCGGCCCACCCTGTCACACCACCCCACCCCAGTCACCACCCCACGACGCCCTGCGTTCCACCCCTGTTTTATCTCCAAACATCAACCCACCTATTTAATACCACACACCTTCCGCCGCATGCCTATCCGCGCCAAAGGCCCACCCCTACCCCTTATCTAAGGAAAAAAAAAAACCCCACAAAAACCACCCACCCACCAACTGGAAATAAAAAAAACCCACTAACACAACCGCTCCCCTCCCCCCCTTAAAACATTCCTTTTAGCACCCCCTCCCAGCCCCTCCCTCGCCCTCCGCCCCCCTCCCCCCCCCCCGCCCCACCAGCCAACCACCCCCACACACCCCCACCATAAATATCCAACCCTCTACCCTACCAAAACCCCCACATTCACCCTCAAACCCACCCCACCCCCCTCCACCCCTCAACGCCCCCCGCACTAAACCCTTCCCAACCCAAACCCACCCCCCCCAGCCCCACAATTAAAAAAAACCAAACCTCAACCGTCCTCCCTATCCCCCTTGATACCCATACCTCATAGTAATAAGCCCCACCCCACAATTCACTCATTAACCCCCACCGAACACCACCCCCTTTCATAACCCACTCCCAGTCCCAATCATTATAAGAATAATATACCCCCGGCCCATCACAAAAACCACCGCACCACATCCCCCCCCCCCTACATCAAAAACCCCCCAAAAAAACAAAAAAAAACCCCCCCCACCCCCAAAACCCCACCATCCCTAAACATACGGCCCACCCCTCCCCCCCCATCACAACACCCATACCAGTACACGTATATCCGCCTACCAGCTGGCTCAACAAACTGCCATGCACCACCATCCCCCAACCTGCCCCCCCCGTCGCCCGCTCGCCACTCCCCCGCGCCAGTCCCCCCGCCCCCCGATTCCCCCCTCAATGGCAGACCCAACTTTTATTTTTTTTAGTTTAGTTTAGATATTTTTAGCTTATTTTTTTTGTAATTGCTTATTTTAGTTTTAATGCTTATTGTACCTTTCTTATTTCAAGATCTTAATATGTTGATGTAATAAAATGGTTCAAAGTTTATTAAAGTTTTCGATTTGCTTAATTTTGTTACTCGATCACTCGTTTTCTTTTCTTTTTCGTGTGGGCTTATTCTTGAATAAGCTTTGAGGGGTTATCTAATTTTCAGCTTATAATTATGTTTCGATTAAGTTTCTTTCTAGTTATTCGTTTGAATCTAAGCTCATATAATCAAATAAGCTTTAGCTTATTTTCTATTTTTCTTATAAGTTTGAGCTTATATAATTTGAAACAAGTTCGGTATAGATAGCTCACTAAATTTTATCTCAACTTTTCAAATTAATTTTAGTTTCGTTCGTTGTTGCAATTAAAGGTTACTCGATTCGTAAAAACTAATCTTAGATTGCTTATTTAATTGGTAATTGCTTATTTAGTTTAGATATGGCTTTGTATGACAGATCAATCTCATAAGTGTTCGTCTTATTGTTTAAATTTTAGCTGAGCTATTTGTTTCAATTAGTTCTTTTTCGGCTTAAATCTCGATTAGCTTGTTACATGTTTTTCAAATTCTTGTGTTAAAGTGCTCAAGTATTTATGTTTACTTTTTGTTTCAATGTAGCTTTTTAGACTTAGATCTCATCTTAGCTTATTAGTTTTGGTTTATTAAACAAATAGTCAGTTTAATAGTTAAAAAATAGTTTCCTAAATCTAGTTTCTAAATTTGAGCTTTAGTATAGAAACGAGTTGGAATTTAACCCGCGCGTTGCGGCGGGGGCAGTACACTTTTTTAATAAATAAAGTTTATTATATAGAAAGTCGAAAATAGATAAAAGCTCGTTTTGTAAAGTTTTTTTTCAGTTTGGGTCGGTGATTTTTTTTTAGTTTGGGCCAAATTTACGCATTTGAGAAACATTGCAATATTGGGCTCGTTTTGTTCACAATTCGAAGACCTTTCCGAGTGTATTTTTCCATGGATATTTTTTGATCTGAATGAATCGGTAGATATGTGTTATATATTTAATAAATAAAGTTTATTATATAAAAAGTCGTAAATAGGTAAAAGTTAAGGGTCCGTTTTGTAATTTTTTTTTACGTTGGGCCAGATTGGGAGAAATTTTTTGGGCCAGATTTTGGGCTAGTACCGTACTGTAGCATGTTACTGTAGCAGAGTAGATTTTTTTTTTTAGTTTGGGCTACTTTTGGGCTAATTTTTTAGCCCGACACTATAATAATGGTCAAAGGGTGATCAAACATTTGTGAATTGTATTATAGGGGAATTGTATGGTAGACGAAAGAATTACAAAAGAGAAATCAAATAGGGGTGTTGTTTACAACCAAAACTATCCCAACTAAAAGTACAATTACATCTAGAGAAAGGAACAAGTGAAAGAGCGCGAAGGAAACAATATCGTCAAAAATAACATCTTTACGACAGGCTTTCGACGAGAAGTGCAACTGACGTACGAAACAATCCCATCAGCTCACCAAAGTTTCTAAGAAACCTTCCAGCACAATCTGTAACTTTTAGAGCTTAATATGTGGAATTGAAAACCAATTAGCCAATCAACATTGAACAAGGGGCGTCCATGATAGATTTCACCAGGCGGCATCGAGGGGGCCTGACGATATCCTGTGCCAATCTGCACTGAAGAAACAAGTGCGAGGAATCTTCTGAGCAGAGGAGCAAGCGACATAAAGCTCAGAACTAGGACACCACGATGTTGTAAATTGGATCGAGTAGGCAACCGATCCAGGAAAACCTTCCAAGCAAAAAACATTTATTTTTATTGGAACATATTTAACCCATCGAGTAGCAGTAGGGGCTTTCGGCAAGAAACATTCATCAAGAAGAATGCGAACATCTTTGACCCGAAAAACACCTTCCCCATTTAAATCCCACCACCATTATCTCTATATTAGACAACAATGTCCCTTCGATATACGTTTGAAGAAGAGCTTAATTGAAGTATAATTTCAAAACATTTTTTTTTCAAAGACAATATAAGTAACTAAAACCTTAAAATTCTCTCGACGTTAAGACTAATGAAGAAACTTCAAGTTGAATAAGGGTATAAGAAATATTTATTTTTAAGAAATAAAGATTAACCCTCCTCTAAACAGAACGACGAAGAGAAGAGGTACGGGAATTGCAGTTTATCAGCCACCATACAATCTTTATTAATCTCCAAAGCATAAATTGTGGAAACATACACGAAGTGAGTGTCGCCAATCAAACCTTCATTTCCAAAATTGCGTGCGCAAGACCATTACCCACACGATTAATGACAGTGAGAACTCAGGTCCACACCACGATCTTTAAGCTATGCACCTCCCGAATAATGGATTTCCAGTGAGTAACGAAAACGGTGATTAATTTATATAATGAGGACCATGCCATAGGACATGATGAGACGGGACATACTGACTTATCCGGGATATGAATCTCCAAACCATTTGAAAAGGAGCGCCTATTTAAGCATTAAAAACTTGAGACACTAAACCTCCATTATTATGGACGCTGAAGAACCTTGGCCCATTTGATCCACACTATTTTCTCTCGTCGCATTGAACACCATTGAAAAAAATTTCTAACGGTATGGACTCAACGTTTGTAACAATGATTAGGAACTTATAGATGGGAACATATTATAATAGGTGTCGACCCAAGAACCGATTTAAAAGAGTAAGTAAGCCTTCCTCTACAGATATGTTTAAGTTTCCAATTAGATAGAGAGCCTTAAAGTTTACCCATGTATCGTCCCATTGCCTGGAAAGTTGAGCTATTACCTACCAAACCATCCCTAAGTATTAAAAGGGTTTTCATAGTTCGAACAACCATATAATAAAGGCTGCTAGCATTAACATCCTCCTTCGAATCCCGACTCTAAGAATGTGACTTTTTTAAGGATGATCGAGAGCGGACAACAAAGACAAACAATGCAGACAATGTGGTAATAGATTTAGCAATGACCACTCACCAATAAGACGCATTCATTCCGCATAAAAAGGATGGGAAAATATTAAGAGACGACACCAATTTTGATGCCCTTAAAACAGGAAATTAAAAAGATTTCAAAAATATTAAGTTTAAGTTTTGTCTTTGCGGACTTTTACATTTCGTCATTTATTTTTAATGCAATTTAATTTCTTGTCATTATTTTAAGCACTTTCATTTTACTTGTCATTTCTAATTCGTATAAACTAAGCCCACACTTACTAAACATTTCACGGTCACATTAGCAAGATATTTGTCTTTATATCTTTTAGCTTAATTTTAGTATAATCTTGTAGTTTAAATCTTAGAATTAATATTAGTTTAATTTTTAGTATAAAAATAGTTTAAAACCAAAAGTTTAACTTTCCTTTTATATGCTTTCCTTTTAAGTAGATTTAGAAAACAAAACAAAAACTTGTTAGCTATCAACCGATTTACAACTTGAAGTAGGTTTTATTCACCGCTCGTCGATGGGAAACGGACCCGTATAGGTTTATTGCAACGATATCGCTTTTGGCTTAAAATTTGGAATTTATTGAACCCGACTGGTAATACTATATATACTATAATTGTTTCTATCCTTATTCTTTTATATATATATATATATCTATATATATATATACTATATATATATTATATATAAATATATATTATATATATATATATTATTATTATTTGTATTTGATTGGACGGGATCAAATTTTTGGCGCGCTGCTGGGGAGAGGTTATAGCGATTCTACGGGATTGTTCTTGTTCAATCCTTGAGATCCTTTTTTCGGAACGTTTATTTTCTAACAATATTAAAAATCCAAAAAATATTTTTCTTCTTAATTTTTTTTTATTTTTCCTTTTCCTTTTATTAAAAACCAAAAATATTTTCCTTATATTTTAAAAAAAAAAATCAAATAATATTTTTCTTTCTTATTTTTCCTTTGTATTATTTGAAAAATTCTATAATATTTCTCGATCCTCTTATTCGATTTAATTTTATTTCTTTCCCTTTTTATTCGTTTAATTCTTCGACATGTCTTCATTTTATCAACTGGTAAGGTGTGTGGAGAGCAATGTGTCGGTTATTTTGTCTCGATGTTAATCCGGGATTCTTTCGATAATTTTAATATTTTTGACTATATCCACAACCCCGGTACGAGACTAAATATTTGTGAGTTAGTGGAAAATAATGCTCATTATGGTTTATGATTGTCCACACAGTTCCGGGGGAAACTTTTTTTTTGGGGGTTCTGATGAACAGGAGCCGTTATGTTACAATAAAACTTTAATGATAATTATTTTCCATAAAATTCTCAAAGTTTTTCTCAAAATATCTATGTTGTGCAAATTGCGGGGGTCTGCATGAACTTTTCAATGTCAACCAATGAATGAAGGATTATTATGAGCAAACAATTCTTGCTATGCTCCTCATTTTTTTGATTTTTGACCAAAATCAATCCCCCCGCAGTTTCTCGTCACTTTCCTCCTCAAGCGGACAAGTAGAGAAATTTTGCACAGCTCAAGAAGACTTCATGGAGCTATTACAAGCCTTTTTAAAGGAGTATGATATAATACCTTCCTTATGAGAGTGCATGGCTTTATTGTAGCTGAGGTGAGATTCTTAAGATTTCAGCAAGCTATGGAAGGAGAGCAGAATCAATCCTGAAGTTTTACAAGAATTGCTTCTTAAGTATAAAGATTGCAATTCTTAAAGGAATTCACAAGAAAAGAAGAAGCTGAAGCACACAAAGTTCTATTCCATATTGGATTCTTCTATTGATTTGACGAGTGAAGAAGCTAGAGACAACTTTTTGAAAAGAAGTGTGCACCTTCTTAAGGAAGTTTAGTCGTATACCTTTTGGAGTAACACCAAAGGTTATATTGATAGCTTGGGAAAGTTTTGGCAAAATTAAGGATGCTTTGACGGATAAGCAATATCGACAAGAGGATATTCAAGAATTGATGAGTAAACTCCTTGAAGATGTGCGAAATATCAGTGAAGAGTTTTTAGAATTTTTTATAAATAGATTAATTGTCAAGTGGAATCGTTCCTTTTTCTTTGCTTGATGACGATGATGAGTATTACCGTTATATGGAGAAGGCTAAAGCGATACAACCATGAACACACGAGGAGCCTGATAAACTCTGTAAGTCGGGGTTCGAAACATTTGACACCTTACTCTTAGTATTGAGAACCTTGTCCAATCCCAATAGTGAGTTCGAGGGTATTTCCGCGATACGAGTGATGTGCCTACTTGTGATAATAATCGTGTTAATGATGAAATTGATTTTGTGGAATCTTTGATTGACCGTGATACTTCGATTGTTCATTCTTTTAAGATCGACCTTATTCTCGAGGAGTTCGCCGGTGAACTCGCTCATATTGCTCCAATTCTACCGGGAAATTGTTTGACAGCCCGATTTTGATCCAAATGATGATACTTGGTGATGATGATTCTTTTGAGAAAACTCAGTACGTTGAGATCACCTGCTATTCAGAGTCTGATTCGTTTGGAGGAGGAAAATGAAGATCAAGAGAGAAAGAGTTTAATCTTAGAAATAATCTTTCAAATCCAAGCCGTTATACTTTGTGAGACATTATTAAACGTCCTGTCTTATTTCTAATATCGAATTTTGGAAAGATATAAACCATCCGGTTATGTTGCTCGAGTCTCCTTCTCAATTTCCTCTTCCCGTCGTGGATAGTGATGCGTTCTTTGTGGAGTCCGATACTTCTCTTTCTATTTGATAATTTTTTACCGAATTCGAGACTATATGGAAACTTTTCAATACTTTTATAAATCCTTCAAAGATCAATAATTTCATACTTCTTTTACCCTTTCACTTACTTTTACTTTAGTAACAAACACCGTTTACCTTAATACCCTTTTAGCGATCATAGGGAAGAGACGAGAAGTGGCTAGTACACTACTAATAGCTACTTACTTCTTCCGAGTATGATTCGTTTCTTTTGAGATTGTGCTCGGTCTGGGGGGTATTGGACCTGCATTGCTATGAATATATTCAAATGACTTTCTTTTGGAGCTTCCCGAGTTTGAATTATTTCATTTCGATCCATCATTTCCTCGACCTCCTCTGGAACCACTGGATGTTGAGATTTGCTTACATTTTGAGCCCGATGCTCTTGTGATTGATAATTTTAATGAGCTTAATGATGACCAAAGGGGAAGTGAGATTGAGTGTTCTCAAAGAATGTTGAAGATGACGATTCCTTTCACATTTGTATTCGGACTTGTCTCCGTTTCTTACCTACCCCAAGGTTTCTCCTTTAATCTTGCGCCAGGGAGGTTAAAGATACGAATCTTTGACCCCGACATCTCATTAGTGCGGTGGCATCTCTTTGGGATGGAACTTTCCTGTGGCTTTAATGTTTATCCAAACATTAGTGAAAGCCCGATTGTAGATTTCTTTTCCATTTGCTTCCCAAGGACAATTAATTCGGGGTCGACGTAAGCTCCGTGATGACTCGGTTTACAAAAACAAGCTCATTTATCTTCTTATCTATTTTTTAAAACTAATGAAGGGGGCTTGCCTTCTTTTCTCGTGTTTGAGTTTTGTTGGTTTGTGTTGTTTTGTCCAGGATTACGGATTTTGGAAGGTTCGTTGTTTTGGTTTTGTCCATTTTTAAGCCTGTATAATCCTCAGCTTCATTTAGGGAATCCATATTCCTAATCTTATTGATTAACCATTAATACTTGAATTATGCCTTGAAATTAGTATGGGAGTGACAATCTCACATTGAGGACAATGTGTACGTTTAGTATGGGGGGATCTTCGATTTTGATTATGTTGCAGCCGTTGTGTTCACGTAACGTTTTTTCACTAAAATATGTGATTTATATGAAATATAGCAAAATTTTTAAATTTTTAGCATAACAAAAGTGAGAATGTTGTAGAAAAATAAATGTTATACGTGTTTTGTCACAATAAAGGTGGAGTCGAGAAATAAATTTTTGAACTTGATCGGTTTTAACCTTAGCTTTTTCCTTAACAATTCAACAATGATAGGTTGTGTAGTCTCAAGTAGATTTTAAACTTGCTAGACATGATTTGTTATTAATGTAAATGAAGGACTTGTGCTAATCTCTTGAAGATTTTAAATATGACCGAGTTAGAAAATTATATGGCTCTAAGCAACGCGAATTCTTTCTTAGAGATTTTAAATGCGAAGACGAGAAAATGATAGTGTTATTTATAAGTCATGAAACAATAATTAGAGTAGTTGGTTCACTTTCAACGGCTCATATTTTTAATTGTGGCTTTTTTTCCATTAGCTTGTTTCACCTTTATATATAATTGTTTAATAAATAGAGTTGTGCGGTTTTTTAGTTAATAATTAGTTAATAGAAGTTTTCTTTAGTTCCTTTGTGATTAGGATGAGTACACATCAGGAATACTTAATTTGGCATATTATATGTATCACATTAATAAATATTGTTATTCCTTAAAGAGCCTCAGGGTATAAATGGGATAAGTAGACATTTAATAAGTGAAAATTATAGCCGTATTATTCCTTAAAGAGCCTTAGGGTATATGGAATGGATATTGTTGCTTAAATTGTGCTTGTCGTTCCTTAAAAGAGCCTTAGGGTATATGGAAATGTTGAAGTTGTCTTGTTTCGTACTTAAAGAGCTTAGGGTATTTATGGTGCAAATTGATTGGTTCCTTTATGTCTTAAAGAGCATTAGGGTATATTGACATGGAATGGTACCTTGCTTAAGTTCCCTAATAAAAAGCAAATTTGGTCGCCTCGGATGTGACTTTAATTTGATGACATTTGATCTTTGAAAAGGTGCTAGGAGCTAATTATTGCGTTTTGTTTTTAATCGTCCACTTTATTTTTGGAATTAAAGGTATTCGAAATAAAAGTCTTAAGGTTAAAAAATAGCCTTCGGGTATTGATTAAGTAAAATATTGAGGATCAAAAGTAGGATTTGCGGGAGGAAAAGTAGTACACATTCAGTATGAATGAGTAGTGTTAGTATCATGACTTGTATTTGACAATATATCTTGTTTTTAAGCTTTCAGTATGGGAAAGTGAAAGTTTAGGGGTCACGATGAATTTATTATGCTTGTTCTATGATCGTAGTATTAAAAAAAAATTAATGAAAAAAAAGCATTAAAAAAATGTTGAAAATGGAAAACGGGGGCGATTCTAACGTATGGATTTCTTTAATCTTCGAATGAGATTTTGTATCTTCAAGGTGACGATTAATTGGGGGGATTGAAATTTTTAGTTTTAAGCGCGTATTTATTACATTGCGTGAGGACACGGCAATACTTTAGTATGGGGGAATTTGGTATTCGTTATTTTATACATACTTTTTACCATGAAAAATGAGCCTAAATGACCAAAAACATAATTAAAATGACAAATATATGCTTGTTTTTGTGTTTATGTATGTGCAGGTACGGATCTCAAGAAAAGGAAAAAATAAAGACAAATCGACGGAAACCGAGCTCACTGGGAAGAACTGAGTGCAAGGGGAAAACGAATAGTTCTCAAGATGCTTTCGGGATTTAATTGAGCAGCCGGATGGTACCCCACTAATGGACCGGGCCGCCAATTTCTTGTAGCCCAACAATTAAAATACAAGCAAACTACCCATTTTTTATTTCAAAATTGTTATAATGAAAAGAAAATATTAATAATAAAAACAAATGATGTTGTCACATGGACAT
The DNA here is from genome assembly GCA_026074375.1 of Tanacetum coccineum. Classification (NCBI taxonomy): domain Eukaryota; kingdom Viridiplantae; phylum Streptophyta; class Magnoliopsida; order Asterales; family Asteraceae; genus Tanacetum; species Tanacetum coccineum. The sequence continues at coordinate 15,449 of BQNB010139888.1, forward strand.
CCACGTCATGGTGATATGAAATTAATGAAAAAAAAAAAATATCACGTGAAGCTTCATTTTGCTTTTCTCTTGTCCGAATTAAAGAGTCAGTGGCTGAGTACATATATCCTTATAATCACTTGAAGAGTAAAATTGTGAATTGAGAAGGAAGGTCACGTGAAGGGCAAAAATAATAAAAATGCAGTGAGAAAGCACTATGATGAAAGGGATGTCGAGGTTACAAAGATAGACGCGTTGGCTATGGACGTGTTACTTTCAATTTCAATTTTTCAATTCTCAAAGTGCACAAAATGACATCGGAACGTGAAATTAAAATGGTTAAGATAAGCTTCTTCAAGAGGGAAGCGGTCACAAAAATAATCGGTGGCTCATTACCATGCAGCAATCGTGATGAGGGAGCATAACGCAAGCAATGATTGGACACTCGATACTCAAATTAAATATTAGTGCAAAATTTTTACATTTATACCCTTGATCCTTTTAAAATATCAACTCACCTATCCTTTTTTTTAGGAGAGAGGAAGTAAGGAGTCTTTTAATTTTTTTTGTTTAGCTTTAGTTTTTTTTATGTAATAGCTTATTTCCGATTTTTTTTATTGTACCTTTCTTATTTCAAGATCTTAATATGTTGATATAATAAAATGATTCAAAGTTTATTAAAGTTTTCGATTTGCTTAATTTTGTTACTCGATCACTCGTTTTCTTTTCTTTTTTGTGTGGGCTTATTCTTGAATAAACTTTGAGGGGTTATCTAATTTTCAGCTTATAATTCTGTTTCGATTAAGTTTCTTTCTAGTTATTCGTTTGAATCTAAGCTCATATAATCAAATAAGCTTTAGCTTATTTTCTATTTTTCTTATAAGTTTGAGCTTATATAATTTGAAACAAGTTCGGTATAGATAGCTCACTAAATTTTATCTCAACTTTTCAAATTAATTTTAGTTTCGTTCGTTGTTGCAATTAAAGGTTACTCGATTCGTAAAAACTAATCTTAGATTGCTTATTTAATTGGTAATTGCTTTTTTAGTTTAGATATGGCTTTGTATGACAGATCAATCTCATAAGTGTTCGTCTTATTGTTTAAATTTTAGTTGAGCTATTTGTTTTAATTAGTTCTTTTTCGGCTTAAATCTCGATTAGTTGTTACAAGTTTTTCCAAATTGCTGTGTTTAAAGTGCTAGTATTTTGTTTACTTTTTGTTTCAATTGTAGCCTTTTAGCTTAGTATCTCATCTTAGCTTATAGTTTGATTAAATTAAGTTTAGGTTTATTCAACAAATAGTAGTTTTAATAGTTGTAAAAAATAGTTTTCCTAAATTAGTTTCTAATTGAGCTTTAGTATAGAAAATTGTTATGGCAGCCGTTGTCATTTGATGTTGGATATAACGTTGAGAGAAATTCAGTTATAAGGCCCAAATTGTGTTATTGAATTTGTTGTTGGGTTTCTTTTTAGTCCGTGCATTGGACTGAAACAAATTGAAATAGAATTTAGACTTGGAATGAATTGAATTTTAATTAACAGTTTGTTACTTTGTGTTGCAATTGGTACCGGTCAACTCATGAGGCGATGAGCTTAAGGGCTTATTTAGCTAGACAGGATTTAATTATTTGTTTTAGCTAAATAAGTCGGGTGGTATTCGTTTACTTGCGGGTCTCTAATTCAGTTCCATTTTCTAATCCTTTTTCAATATTTAGCATAGTTTTATTTTATTGTTTCATATTATGTTTGCCTATTTGATTTATGACATGCTTAGTGTAGATTTATTAAATTTCATTATGAGTAGTGAGTAGATTTATTAGTGCTTATTAAGTGATTAGTGATTTGGAATTTAGGTGTGGGTTTAAAAAGATTTAAAAAATATTTAGTCATAAGTATTGTCTTTTCGATTTACATTCCGTCAATTATTTTTTTTAATGCAATTTAATTTCTTGTCATTTATTTTAAAAAAGCATTTCATTTTTCTTGTCATTTTAATTCGTTAAACTTAAGCCCGCACTTAATGAACATTTCACGTCACTTAGCAAGCATTTTAGTCATTTATAT